>PVKS010001247.1:0-148608 GCA_004027875.1 Aplodontia rufa
ATCAAAGACAGAACATGTAATGAGTGCAATACTAGGAAAGAGTGAAGACTGGATATTTGATTTGATGAAACACACCCACTCACAGCACCATGGATGCCAATCAAAGCAGGGTGGCATTGGCTCCTAGGAAGAAGCAGTGTGGTGGACCACGAGCATCCCACCTTCTCAGCACCACACCACCATCCCAGGTCCTCAGCTCCACCATCCCAACTCCTCAGCTCCACCCCACCATCCCACCTCCTCAGCTCCACCATCCCACCTCCTCAGCACCATTTCCCTGCCCTGGAAGGAACATGGCCACCTTAGGTTCTGGCCAGTGCAACATGAGCACAAACACCCAGAGCGTCTGTGGACAGAGGCCATGTGAGGCCCCCACCCCTCCTGCAGGGTAGGAGGAACGCATCTGCCCAGACACTCTGCAGCACGCATCTCCCAGTAGCTGCCTCAGTCTCGCAGAATGAGCAGCAAGCATTGGTTGATTTAAAGCATTGACATTCTGGGGTTTCATAACTCCGAATAAGCTAGCCAACTGTTGCTGAAATATGGAATAGGAGAGATCAATCAGTGCAACGGGAGTGAGTGAGAACACAGAGGCAGGCATTAGCATGACTCACCCCAGAGTCAGTGGTTGTTAATGGATGGAGCAGCCACCGCTGAGGGTCTGCAGGGCAGGAGCAGGGCTGCACGTCCCGAGTCTCATCTTCTGGGTGTAAGTGAAGTGCACGCAGGAAAGTGATGAGCCATGAAAAGAGACACAGGTCTATCAGGCTGCAAGGAGGGGTCGCAGAGATGCTCCCCTTGACCAAAGCAGGAAGCCCCCATGCGACTGAAAACACTGGCATTCTGCAGGACAGGAGAAGGTGGACCTCCACACAGCGACGGGGGCCCAGGCAGAGGAGTGCGCTGGGTTATTACCAGGAAGGGGACACCTAAGGAAGAGGAGCTGCAGCATGAGGAGCAGCAGAAGCGCGGCCACAGCAAAAACGCCGGGAAGCTCCCAGAGAGAGCCTCCTAGCCATACAAAGGCGCCCGCAAGTCACCCTCGCATCACTCTCCGTCCGTCAGACTCCAACACGTAGGGGCACATCCTGCCCTAGGTGCCATGTGCAGGGCAGGATGCTTGCAGTGGGAAACGCAGGGCCATTTCCAAGACTCCGTGGGCACCATGCAGTACAATTGTGAGGAGAGTGTGCACACGGTTGGGCGATGGTTCCCCACTCCTCAGCTTCACCCGCGGAAATCAAAGCACCAGGACAGGAGCTTCCTTACCGTTCTACTACAGTAGGAAAAGATAAGCTACATGGAGACATAGAAAACTATTAATATGCATAGATCTTTACATATGAAAGCTCCATATAAACTTATATATAAATTTATATATCTTATTTTATATAATTTTAAATATCATACATAAATTTATATATATGGATTTATATAAATTAGCATATATATACTTTTATATATGAGTGTGCACATATATAAATTTATATAGATCTTTATTTTTCAGTACCAGGGATTGAACCCAGAGGCACTTAACCACTGAGCCACATCCCCAGCCCTTTTTATTTTTTATTTTGAGACAGAATCTCACTAAGTTGCTTAGGGCTTCACTAAATTGCTGAGGCTGGCTGTGAACTTGTGATCCTCCTACCTCCGCCTCCCAAGCTACTGAGATTACAGGAGTGTTCCCCTGTGCCCAGATTATATTTTTATATATACAATTTATAAATATATATACACACATATATCTTCACATACAAATTTATATATTTTGTATATGTTTACATAAAGAAAGAAAGATCCATTTATATATTATAGCATACAAGGTTAAATCTCCGCAAAGGTAATTAAACAGAGGGGCTGGAGTGCGGGCTCAGTGGTTGGAGCACTTACCTGGCGTGAATCCCAGCAGCAGATATACGACTGTCAGAGAAACAAAGACCAGATGAAAAAAGTGAATAAAATTGATTCTCTCTTCCCTGACCCTGTCTCTCACTCTGCCTAACTTAACAACAAAAAAAGTGATTAAAGAGAGAATACTGATACAAATATATTTTTGTAGCGTAGTCCACTTCTGTAAAGCAAAGCGCAGTACTTCATTTATGTATGGCACCTGGAATTCCTGTTTAAATCAAAAACTGCATGGCCACTTCAGTGAACCCAGTTTGTCAGCAAGGCTCCACCCTAAGCAGTAACGAGAGTCAGGATGAAGAGGAATGCTGATTTCTCTCTTCGCGTTTTGGTAACAGTTGGCTCGCTTGTTCTCAGTTACAAATACCCCAGAATGTCCATGTTGTAAACCAACAGATGTTTGTTGCTCATTGTGTGATGCCAATGAGCAGATGCCGAATCTGCTCTAAGTAACATTCGTATATCATCAGCTTTCTGGTATTGTACCAAAATACCTGACAAAACATCTCAAAAGAAGAAAGGTTTATTTGGGCACAGTTTTGGTGATTTTGGTCCATTTTGAGTGGCACATTGCTTCTGGTCCAGGGATGAAGGAACACATCATGTCAGGAGCATTTGGTAGACAAACAGTTCATCTCATGACAGATGGGAAGCAAAGAGAGAGGGCGAGATGTGCTGGGTCACACACTCCCCTTTAAAGACATACCCCAGAGACTGGAAGTCCTCTCACTAACCATGCCCTGAGGCTGTGCCACCTTCAGGTAGTGCCAGTCTGACATCTAAGCTGTAATGCCTGCCTTAGGAACATTCCACAGCCAAACATCCCAGCATGGTCCCGCTAGGACCATGGGTGGCACGCAGGGTCAGGAGCCACTCGTGGGAAGAATGGCAAGTAGCAGGCTCTGCCACCTCCTGCCCCTGATGGCTCAGGGTGGCCCTGCCCTTCCCATTTGCTGGTTTAGCCTCCAGTGACCACAGGGAGAGGAAAAGATGGACACATTCTGGTTCATCAATTTGGGTCGCCGTGCTCTGTTAAAGAGAAGACAGAAGGAACCTGAGCAAGAAAGGAAAGAAGAAGAAAAATCACACTGGAAGCAGAACGCATGGGTGCACACAAACACAGGCGTGTCCAGTCATGTGTGTGTTCCCGTGGGAGGGCGTGCAATAGTGCACACCGAGCACACAGACTTTCCAAGATATTTCCCAAATTGGACAAAATAATAGTATAGTTTAACCAACCATTTTATACTATTAACTTGCTTTAATTTATAATAGCTAATATATATATATAATTATAATAATCATATAATCTCAAAAAGAAAATAATTTAAAATATTCCTGATGCTGAAACTAAATTGCAATTTTAAATTAATGTATTTTGGATAGAAAGCAGTTGAATACTCGTTTTTTCAAAATATAAGAAACTGAAAAATTGAAAAAGTCCTATTCCAAGCTTCTTCTGTGTGTATAATTATCCCCTTCACAAGAGCTCCTGCTCTACATAACCTTTCCTCATCTGCTTTACTGCATTTCGTTAGCATCCTGTGTTCAGCAGCTTTTCACTGTTGTGACCCAATAGCTCACAAGAACACTAAGAGGAGGAAAGCTTTACTTTGGAATCATGGTCAGCCAACTCCACTGCTCGACGCTCAGAAGGAAAAGGAATGTCCTGGCAGACTGGTGTGGGGAAAACCTGCCTACCCTCTTGGCAGCTAGAAAGCAGTGAAGGAGGGGAAGGGCCACAGGGAAGGCCTACTCTAGAGGACGCACCCCTCCAGCCACACCCACAGGGACCAGTGGGCCCATTCAAAGTAGGAAGGATGGATTGGGTTACATCTCCTCACCTCCAAACTCTCCTTCACTAACAGGGCAGGTTTCGGGGACACTGCTCCCTGTTGCAGCACAATCAAAGCCGACTCAAGGGTGACCCTGAGGGTCCTGTCCACTGCTGTCACATCTGGATGTCCAGCACACAGAGCAGACGTTCCATTCGTGCAAGCTGGGAGAGGAAGGCTTGCTTCCCATCTATGTGCTGGCTTCGAGATGGAGGGTGCTGTGTCCCTGGAAGGTTCACGTGTTGGGAGTTGTGTTGGGAGTTGGGCCCCAGTGTAGCAAGGCCGGCAGGTGGGGAAGACCTCAGGCAGAGCAGTGTGGAGAGGCAGTTCAGGTCCCCGGGTAATTAGGCCTTGGAAAAGACCGAGGCTGGCCTTACGGAGCTTCTCATGACAGCTAGTTCACATAGAGAGCAAGGCTGGCCCCTCACCCCCTCTCTGGCTTCTGGTTGCACCATGTGACCTCTTCTATGCCATGAAGCCCTCCACGCGGAAGCCCCCGCACCAGCATGAACCTCCAGCTCGATGAGCTAACAAGCCTCTTTCTAATTTACCCAGCCTTGTGTGTTTTGTTACAGCAACACAAAACTAACTAAGAAGAAGGCAGACTCAGGGGCTAGAGCAGTTGCTCAGTAGTTGGAGCGCTTCCCTGGCATGCGCAAGGACCGGGGTTCAAGCCCCAGCACCACACGCACAACCAAGTGTCCAGGAAACAGGCCAGATGAAAATACAGCAAATTGATTCTCTCTGTCTCTCTCTCTCTCTCTCACTCTCTCTCAAAAAAATTTAAAAAGAAGATAGACTTATGAAAACCAAGTAGAAAGACAAATTTATCAGACTACAGAAGCGGGCTGTCATTTGACTTTGTTTTCAGCTCTCACTGTTGGTGGCAAGGCTGCGCATTCCTATAGGTAGTCCTGGCACACCATCTGTGCTGTGCCCTCGATTCACGTTGCTAGGCATGCGACTGATGGGTCTGGGGGTTGGCATATTTTGAGTGTTGCCATGCGCTCTGCCAAGCTGAGATCTCTAACCTTTCTTTTTCCGATTTGCCAGCTCTGCAGGAGAGTGAGTCTTTGCCAACCCTGTGTACTCCTATTTACCAATGCCAATTTCAAAGATGAAAAAATGGCCCCTTGTTTTGTTTACACTTCCATTTCTTAGACTGTTTACAAGTTGGACTTTATAATGGTGATTTATGAATTTCTTCCTGATGGATTTTGCCAATTTTAATGGAGTCATTGTCTTTTTCTTACTAATTTCATGAAGATTTTTCAAATAATAAAAGCATTAATCATTATAAATATTCTTCCCCATTTGTAATTGCCTTTTATCCACACTGATAATTTTCTAATGATCTTCAAACTCAACTTTTTAATTTCTAGTGCTTCACTCAGCAACTCATGCCAAGAAAACTCAAGTTTTTTTTAAATGTCCTCCTTATGTTTTTGATGTACTTCTCACATATTCTTTTGAATTAATTTCTTTTCAAAAATATTTTTAATATCTGGATTTTTATTAGGCATTTGTGCAAAACCATTCACTATTGAGACAGAGGTGCAGGGAGGCTGCCCAGCCCGGTCATCCCACAGGAACACAGTGGTTCACAGGTCCTGCCGCTCAGATGCAGGTAGCCACTGCCATATTAGTGACGTTGTCCCTGACCAGGCCTCTCATTCCAGCGCCGAGGTATTAATGATGCAGGAAACACACCTATGAAACCTGTGGGTAAAACCAAGCTGAAGAGGACCCAGGGCACATTTATTTGGCCAGCAGTATTTTAAAGTTTTCTGTAGGTCAGGTAGTGAAATGACAAGGTCACACCAACCTCCCTCAGCAAATCTGCCGGATGAAGGTCGAGGTGCCTTCTCTTTGCTCACTCCACCACGAGGTGTGGCACTCACCAGACTGAACCTGAAAAGGGATCCAAAAGTCCAGATCATAAATTCTTAGCCCCCACCTCTCTGAGGATAGGAACGTGGAGGAGTGAGAGATCCGAACGCAGGCTGCGCAGACAGCCGCGCTCGAGGCACCCAGCCCCCTAGCAAGCGCTGCACCCTGTAGAAACTCCCTGTAGGGACTGCAAGCAAGTGGAGCTGGGCATGTGTCCCTGAGCCTGACTCCTCTGAGGGACATGGCTGGTGAATGTGCTCTCCAGACCTGAGATGAGTGGGAGGGCACTTGAACTAACCTTGCATGGGCCCAGGCAAAATGCTTGCCAGGGAAAGGCAACCTTCCAGAGGGCAGGGGCACCAATGGCCGACCACATCAGTCCCGCTGGCTGGGGTAGGGAAGCTGAACAGAGTACTTCCTAGTCCTGGGACAGGTCCTGCAACAGTCAGAAAGACCATCCACAACTATGCACCAGGTGATGAGCAAGCGCAGGCCTTCTCAGCACCGCAAAGCACCCTGCTCCTTGACTCCTGTGCTCCTCCCATGCTAAGCTTAGAGGGATCAGCCGGTGGTGAACAGTAAGCAGTGCATAATACCCCTTCCTGAGTGCAGGGTCCCAGCCTCCCAGCAAGCTCACACCTGCAGATTTAATTTCCAATTAATTTGAACTGTTTTCTCTTCTTTGCTTTTTCTGTCTTTTTTTAACTAATTAATTTGAACTGTTTTTCTCTTCCCTTTTTTTGAACTAGAATTAGACATTGTTATTACGGAACAGAGACCACTGGTAGGCTAGAGACCACTGGAAAACTCTTTATCACTAAAAGGAAAATGAAAGGGTGTTTTCTCTGCCCCAAACTCCACTCACATGTAGAAGCAAAAATTGTTCCATCCGAGAACAAAGTAAGGATCATTTGTGACCCAGGGACCCTTTGTCACTTGTGGCTGTGAGTGCAGCCCTGGACTCCACTGGTGGGAAGAGACTGCAGGAGGAACCCATGGAAGGATGCCCCAATCCTGGACACCCTGTGAGCTTCACTGCATGGCCCTGACGGGGCTTCCTGGGTGCATGCATTTAGGGAGAAACATTGAGCTAGTCAATTACAATTCCTAACTTATCCTTCTGTTGCAATCTAATAAAAAAATCAAGCATTGTGAATTTATAAAGTTAGAAGTCTACTTTTTATATTTGTTTTCATTTCATTCTAAATTAAATATGTTGTCCAGCTCATACAAAATATATAAAATGTTTACATATTAATTGGGTACTACATAGCTTCAGCCTTTGTGTACATTGTGTAGCAAGATTAAAGGTAGGTGCTGGAGTGGTGACTAAGTGGTCACAGTGCTTGCCTGGCATGTACGAGGATGTGAGTTCAAACCCCAGCACCACATATACAGTGAAGTATTGAAGCAATGAAAGCCACATGAAAAACAAAAGAAAATTAGTTCTCTCTTTCTCTCTGTCCCTCTCTCTTTAAAAAAGCGATTAAAAATATATATTTCCTCCAAAATTTATCACTTCTTTAAGGTGAGAATATTCATAATTCTTTGATTCTGGGTATCTATAATTCTTGATGTTTTAATATTGCCGCATAGTTTAAAGGACTATGTTGTAAGGTGTGTAAGGCCACAAAAAAACACAACTATAGGATTAATTTGGTCATGAGCAACAAGTTTGTGATCTCAACATGATAAGACTGTCATGTAGTTGATGTGAAATATCCTGATTTGTGCATGTGAAAGCATTTGTGGTATCAGAATACACTGCAGAACGCGCTGTCCCCGTAGGAGCAGGAACCACGGCGCAGCTCCAAGCTGAGCTCTCTAGCTTCTCCACTGCCCTGTGGAGGGCGAAAACATGTGAACTTACCAGCTCCCAGCCTCCTACTGCTCTCCCTTGAATATCACTAAGAGGTGGGGAGCAAGGAGGGGGCTTCTGACGCTGTCACGGGGCACCTGAAGGACAGCCTGAGACCCACATTGAACAAGAACCTTCTACAGGAAGCACCATTTCATCTGAAAGAATCACCCGAGGCTGACTTCAGCCCTCAGGTCTGGAGAGCTGTCAATTTCTGGAAAAGCACCTTCAGGTTCTTATTAGAGGAAAATAGCGTTGTATTTATGGCCAATGACACAATTTTAACTTTCAAGTGAATTTTAGAGTTCCGAAAAGTATCAATTCACATGAATTTAGCTACTTCTCCATATTTCAGAGTACTCTGATAATACATACAGGGATATTTAACAAATGTGATTTTAAAAATATATTGTAGGATTTCTAAAGTATTGAATAAAAATTAAGAATAATTCCCATGCCTTAGTAAATGAGTAATTTCCAAATAATGACAATTCATGTGATCAAAAGATCCCTCTGATTTACAAAGCACACCAATATAAGGTAATAAACCAAAATCTTATTGACGCCGTCTAAAATTTTACACTTTAAACTCTGAGATGCCACCATTTGAGCTTGGCTGACATATGAAAGAAAATCCGCAATTACCCAAAGAGCCAGGAACATTTCCATCCCTTTCCCAGCACACATCTACGTAAGACCAGATTTCCCTTAGAAGTTTCAAGAAAGCTGGCTCCTCAATGGACTGAATGTGGAGTGGGTGGGAGCCTCCTGCCCTCCAGTGGGCCAGATGTGGAGATTTCAAAGAAAGCACAGACACTCTTTAACTGCTTTTCTGTTTTAAAAAAAATAGTATTTTTCATAAGCAATGTTTGTATGTTATCAGAAATTTAGTTGTTCTTTCTAAATTTATTAATAAGTACATTCATAAATTTTTGCTTTAATTCTGAATCAAAATATTATGGGTAAGCATAAATCTCAAAACCAGAAGCCTCTTGGGGGCTTTCATTAGCTTTATTTATTTGCTTATTTGTTCTTGATACTGGGGATTGAACCCAGGGGTGCTTAACCACTGAGCAACATCCACGGCCCTTTTTATTTTCACTGAGATAAAATCTCACTAAATTGCTTAGGGCCTTGCTAAGTTGCTGAGGCTGGCTTTGAACTTGCAATCCTCCTGCCTCAGCCTCCAAAGCCGTTGGGATTATAGGCACATGCCACCATACCCAGCTTCAATAACCTTCAGGAGTATAAAGATTCTAATACCAAAATAGTTTAGAAGCCATCTTGAACATATCTTGCTTCTTGTGCTGCTTGGCCTAGATCATCTATCTTTTCCACTAGCGATTCTCCTAACCAGTTCTTCTCAACATCCCCCTGCCACCCTTCCTCTGGGTTTTCAGGGCTCCCTTCCCCACCTGCAGAAGACTCCTCACCTTCCTCTGCTTCAAGCAGCTGGAGACCTCCCTCCCCTTAAGTCCTTGAGCATTAGGTCCAAGCTAAGCCACAAGATGCATCACAAAGTGGTTTCCCTTCTGCTCAGCACAGCACTGAGAGGTGAGGTGGCTGAGACAGTTGCCTTCTTAGCCTCCAAACAGGCACTGACACTTTCTAGCCCCCGATCACCCAGGCCTAATACAGTCTTGCATGAAGCCTGGGCTTTAAAATACGGCATAAAAGAAGAATCTGATGCTGGTGGAACTTGCAAGTAGTCTGAAATGCTGATGGGTCTGGAACCCCTGAGGCTCTCCCTCAGTACTGGGAGAGTACGGTTGAAGGGTGATGCTTCCGGTGTTATCTATGGCAGGTAGATGTGTCAAAGCAGCCTGTTTGGGGCCTTGCATGCACTGAAATGTCACCAATTTTCTGTAGTATTGTACAGAAGGTAAAATCTTGCTTTATCACCATCTCCATGGTACCACAGGTCTCCTGTCTTAAGCTGTTCTGATAGTGGAACTCACAGAACAGCTCTTTGGCCTTTGCTTATCCTCATCTGCACTTCTTCCTTGTTTCAAATTGTTATCTTACCCTACATCATCAGTGCTAAGTTGCTGGAAAATCAATTCTAATTATTTAATGAGTAAATTATTCTTATCAAATTGATGGTAGTGACATTAAGTGTCCACTGTATTAGCAGCCACCCAGAAGCTGCCATCTGAAAGACCCCATCCTTCACTGGGTGCTCTTGAAAATGTCACTGTGATAGCATCCCCAGGAGCTGCCGCAGCACAGCACACATTTACTGGTGGAGCCCAGTGGCAGCCTCAGCTCAAAGACCACCTCCTGAATGGCTGCCTTTCTTGCACAAAGTGAATCATGCCTTCTCGCAGTGCTGCCTGGCACACTGACCTGGGCTTGCTGCTGCTGGAACGCTGTCTGAAGACGAGATTTCACGTGACACCTGCCACCTTTTCCATCTTGCTTCCGGAGTTGACCTCCCCTCATCAATATGCTGAAACTCTCTCCGGTGCCACGCTGTCAATCACCCGACAGACAAGCGCATGTCAAGATGCCCAGCTTCACTGCTTCAGGACCTCTTTGCTATTGATCTTCTCTGCCATTTGCTATTAGGATTCATGTGAAAGAGACTCTGATAAAACTTCGTAAGAAGCTAAAGGTCACATTGAGACAGATTCAAATCTTAAAGTCAGAAAAAGGATCAAAAATATTACTTATCTTCAAAACTTTGCCTTCATACAAGCCCAGTTGCTCAAGAATGTTGGAACTTGAAGTTTCTGTAATATATGTTTTCAATTCCTAGGTCTTTTGTAGTCTGAAAGGGAAAGGAAAAAAAGCATAACTTTTCAGTTGCTTTAAACCATAGTGCCAGAGCACTTTAGTGTTGAAGGAATGTGCCATTGAGTTCAACCTCCCATCGGCACTGTGGAAAGAGAGAGAGGCAAGGAAAGATGAACACAATAGCTTCAAGACTTCCATGAGGCAACTTGTGGTTTGCACTCTTAATGAAAAATTTATAATTTTTATATTATTGCTCAAAATGTAATCAAGATGTATTTAAAAATTCACACCACCCACTTCCTGAGGTTGATGGGACATTTATGGTGTTTCTTCACTGACAATCTTGGGCTTCCCTGGATATTTGGACCCTATGTTCAGATCTAAGCTACATCTGATGTCACTTGTTCAGTCCGGTTGGTGAGGGGGTGAGGAGAGGGGTGGCACTCACTGCACACGTCACATGGAGGAGATGTGAAGCATGGTGGTTTTCTCTTCTATTCAGTGGGTAATGTTTGATCAGTCCTTGTTTTTCATGTGGACAGTGGAGCCAACAGAATCATTCCCCCACCCAGAAACCTTTGCACTGCCTTTATAAAAATATCAGTCTCTGAAAACTTACATATAAATCCATGAATTTATATTTAATCAATTATAACAATAGGTAAAATAAACTCAAGACAGTAATTCTAAGTCCAAATCTATGCCACAACATTTACCAGCTAGTTCAGAAGGCACTTGTAAAATGTGGTACAAATGCTAAGACTTTATATTTTAATGTTTCTAGAAAATTCTGTTGTGCTATTAATAGACCCAATATAACCCCTGAATATACTCAAGTGTTTATATGAAAATAACTAGTGAGGCAGAAAATTACATTTTTATAGTTCCAGGAAGGATGATTCTGCAAATCTGTAAACCAGTGGCCAATATTAGAAATAAGAACGTCCAAGAGATAATTGCAGTATGTTGTTTGGATGTACACAGATCAGTTGAGTATCAATTTCAGATCCTAATAGAATTCCCAAACTGAAGAAATACTTTTCTTTTCTTCAAAATAATATGCAAACACTATATTTTCAGAACCACATGTAAATGCAAATTATTTCTTAAAATTTCAAAAGTTACCTTGTTAAACCACCTAATATACCTCTTATAATTACCTAACATCATCAAAGCTCATTAGTGCCCTCAGTATGTTACTACAAAATTCAATTTAAATGACTGTTTCACATAAAGATCTGAACAAAAGTTCCTCAGCTCTGTTATTGGCTGCGGACCCTTCCCATGGCTTGGTCATGATATTCTCTTCAAATTCTCTTCAAGACTGAGCAGACTCAGCTGCTCCTCTCTGGTGTGCACTGGTGCGAGACTGGGGAAGAAGCATTCCCTGGCATCCTGGATGGAGCACTAGCACTTTCTCCTCCAGTTTCCCCGTGAAGAAGAGCAGAGGACAGGACTCATTGTGCCTAGAAATGATTCAAATACAAATGATAAGGAGAAACAATCAGAGCAAGCATTCAAAGCAGAGGCAGGGTGATTTCTGAAAGTGGTGGGAATGGGAGGGAGCAGTCCAGGTGCGGTTGCTTGGGGGCTGTGGTCCTAGTTTGCTGTTCCATCTATCTTGCAGGGAAGTGGTCTCAGCCAAAGTTGGTGTGAACAGATGAAAGTGGAGGGAAATCAAATGGTGAGTGGACACCAGGCTCAGTGGGGTCAAGGTGGCTGGGCATCTCTGAATCCAGGGACAATGCCCGTTCTCCACAGTCCACTTCTGGGAGCTGTGACATTGAATTCCACAGCCCTAAGTCATCTGAGTGAGTTGATGTGTACCAGGAGAAAAAGGATAGTGGCCCCAAGACACTGATGGAAGCCAATACTTGAATATAAGAAGGTTGGCAAAGCTGTCTTTGGGATCAGCATCCTAACAACACAATATCACTCTCTTCACCTGGGCTGTGTCTTGCCCCAGCTCACTAATAGTTTGCTTGTGCTTCTAAAGTCACCGTGTCAAACATCACTAAATCTGCTGATTCACCCGATCCTCTGCTCCTCAGTCATTCATCACTCACACAAGTGATCAATCTGAGATGGGATTGCATGGGCCCAAGTCCGTGCTGTGACAGGCACTCACCAACACCCACATTTGTTTCTGGAGGCCAGAAATCCAAAACTATAGCATTGCTCCTCCAGGATCGTGCCTGACTGTGGGCCAACAGGGCAAACAAGGACCTGGGCGTTCCTAGGGAAACACATTTCCTTCACAGGGACTCCATGACCAGGACCTACCTCTGCCAAAGGGTCAGTCTCTGATATCTCTGCATTGGGAGTTAAGTTCAATACATGGGGGATGGGAACAAATACTGAGCCCACAGCAAGGGGCAACGAACTCACACACAAAAATAAATAAACAAAAAAATCATAAGACAAAAACAGCAATGAGGGCACCTGTGAACACAGCACCCATGCCAACATCAGTGATCCCCCAGCACTCCCGAGCAAAAGTTCGCATCGCAGAAACTGGACGTGGTCACAAATGGTAGGAATAGTCCCAGTCTGCTCTCCCCTAATTCATTACCACTAAGGGAAAGAAGCTTTAAAATAGCAAGCTTAAACAGGGTGTTAGTCACGCCAGCTCCACCACCACCGGCTTCACAGCCAATGGGCAGGGTTTTAACCTGGAGGGGAGGAAGCAGTTCATAAGTAATTTAACTGGGACATAGCTGTGAACGTCCAAGCAGAATCTTGCCCACGCAGACTGTGGCGGCCGAGTTAGCAGTCCTGGGGATGATATAATTCACTCGAACTAGCGACCCTACATCTGTTCATGCTAATAAGCCATGAGGCACCGCTATCTTGAGACTTCCCCTGAGGGAGGGGCTGGACACTCCTTTGTCAAAAGTGAAACCAGACCCATAGAATAGGTGCGGATTAGGGACTTCAGTCTGGAGGAGAAGAGAATCGGCTCTAATCTCTCTGTGTCTTGGCTGTCTGCCCAGGGGGCTGTGTGGGACTTGGAACCCTCTCTCCTGCTCATGGGATGTGCAATTGGAGGTTTCCTGCCTGCCCTCTTACATGCCCAAATGGGAGGAGCCTGTGATCAGAACTCTGCTCAATAGGGCATATTGACCCAGGGTGGCCTCTGGCTGTAGCTACTTCAGAAACTGCCTGAAACTCTCCAACAAGGCAGGGGCTAGCATCTGCCTCAGGGACATTCAAACCAAAGGGACAGCCTGGACTCAGTGTTATCTCACATTTTCAGCTCCTGATTTCTGTGCATAGTCAATATTCCATAGGCCCTGAGTTCTCCAGGTGGGATGGGACTGGGCTTCCATGACCCCCAGTGGTTGCATTTGAGACCTACATAAATACTGGTCTAGTCAGGCTGATATCTCCTTCACACCTGTCTTCCCTTGCTGGAACTGTGACAACCCTACACAGCATTTCTTGGGGCCACTGAAGATCACAAATCATCCAAGAGTAGGAATCCCAGGGAAGCTAACTTCAGGCTGGACTCTCCTTGGAACACTCAGAGTCCCATACATCTACACCAGGATCCATAAGACTCTAAACAGCTCCTTGGTCTCTGGCTTAAGAGGGTCAGGAATTTGGTCAGGAGAAAATAATGTGCCCAAGAGTGTGTCTCAAGTGGCACTGAACTCTACTCTCACAAGAAGCAGGAAAGTGCAGTGTCTTCTACCCCGCTACAGGAGAAAAGTTCCAAGAGGCCTTCTGTGAACCACTACTGCCACCGGAGAACACCAAATTTCATTCACGCCAGCAAGCTCAACTGGGAAGGGACTACATCTAGATGTCAACTATGAACACACTCCCCCACGGTACAGATTGATCTAGGCAGCAAAAACTCAGAACCTTCCCAACTCCCCCTTTTTTTAAGAAAGAAGGACAGTGAGAGAGAGAGAGAGGAAATCAATTTTTATTGAGTTTTTCTCATGGCTTTCGTTCCTCTGACACTTAGTTGTGTACGTGGATGATGGGGTTTGAACCCGTGTACTTATGCATTCCAGACAAGCACTGTAACCACCGAGCACACTGCTCCAGCCCCCTCCCAACTCCCTTTTAGTTGTTGTTTTTGTTCTTCTTTCTTGTTTTTAAATTTTTAAATTTTTTAAATTTTAAATTTTTTAAATTTTTAAGCTTTTTATCTTTATTACTATTACTATAATTAGTGTTCTTGGCTGTATATATATATTCTTCCATTTGAGGATCTAGGTGGTTGGTTTTTACTGTCATGGTGTCTTCTTGTGCGCAACAGCTGTCTCCATAGCATTGGGGTCCAACCGGGGAAACTTCATGATAGCAAACTAGCCCTTAGTCTCCTTGGGTTGAAAAGAACCATGCTCCATATTAATCTCCTCTTCCCTGTACTCTATCAATTCCTAAACTATATTCTGTTCTCTCTCATCTTGACTCAGTCTTTACCCCACTCGCATCCCATTTCTATATTTTCCTTATTCTTAATTGAATAGCCTATACCTCACTAATACCTTGTATCTCTTTATTCTAAGTCATGAGTTCCACACTACCTCCCTACCTCACTTCCTTGGCTCTCCAGACATTACTTCTCCCCACCTACAGAGGCCCTGCTAACTGAAGAGAAGGTCATTCTTGAAAAAGGGTATTTGCTTGCCATCTTAGTATATTGTGAGAAATTTCATGGAAGAAAATTGCTCCTGTAGGTACAAATCTCCATTATAACTGTTTTGGTTGAAACTGTCTGGTGTGTGCACCTAAAGACTCACAATTCTTCGCTGAATGGACTGGCAGCCATTTATCTGTGCTATGCAAATAGTACCCTACCCCAACTAAGCAAAGACATATGAAGAAGCTACAATAACCCCACCAAGAGTAATATTCACTGTTGGCCTTCATGCCACACTCCCTGTATCTGAAAATGAGGAAAAGGGGAAATAACTTACCTCCTCAACCTCACAGCTCTCCATCAAAAGAATCCATGGTCAGGATCCTAGATAAAACCTTGAAAAATGTATCAGCATTATGATTAGAAATTCAAACAAAGAGTTGAAAGAAGAATTAAGGAAAGAGATCAGAGACCAATTTCAAGTGATGAGAGACCACTTATATACAGAGATAAGGGAACAATTCCAGGAAATGAAAGACCATATTTATAAAGAGATAGACACTCTAAAAAGAGAAGTAGCAGAGCTCTCAAAATTAAAAAATACTGCCAACCAAATTAAATGTTCATTGGAAGATACTAATACCAGAGAAACTCAACAGAAAATAGAACCTCAGCTCTCAAAGAATGTACATCAGATAATGAAGACAGCCTGAGCAATGTTGAGTCCAAGTAGTACATTATATCATTAGAAGCTTGTTTGATTGTTCAACAAATAAATCTCTGAAAGAAAAAAGAAATTCTTGGAAAAAAATAAAAATGGTGAAACAACACATCAAAATATCTGGGATATTATGAAAGCCTTGTTTTTCTGTTTTATTCTGAAATTTATTTGTTAAACAAGCAAACTTCTAATGAAATAATATAATATATATATAAATTCTGAAAATTAGATTTACACCCAAGAGCCTCCCCCCAAATATCCACCCTTATCCCTCCCCCCCTTCCCAATACATCTCTACAAATGCCTTAGATTGTATGACATTACACCTTGTCCAGATTTAAAACATGATAATAGATCTCCTTTCTCAATGGCCAGGGTCTAGCTCCAGCATCCACAGATGAGTGGAGACATTCAACCCTTGGTTCTCTGCGTTATGCTTATTTCACTCAGTATAATTTCTTCCATAGCCATCCATTTACCTTCAAAGGCTGCAATATCATTGTTTCTAATTGCTGAGTAGAACTCTAAAATATATATGTACCACAGTCTTTGGATCCATTCATCCAGTGAGGGGCATCTGGGTTGTTTCTATAATTTAGCTATTGTAAATTGAGCTGCTATGAACATCAATTTCACTGTGTCACTGTAATGTGCTGATTCTAAATCCCCTGGAAAAATACCCAGGAGAGGAATATCAGGATCATAAGGTGGGCTCTTCCCTAGTTTTTTTGATGATTCTCCACACTGCTTTCCAGAGGGGCTGTACCAGTCTTCAGTTCCACCAACAGTGTGCTAGTGTGCCTATCTCTCCTCAGCCACTCCAGCATCTATTATTGTTTATTTTCTTCATTTTTGCCAATCTGACTGGCATAAGGTGATATCTTAATGTAGTTTTCATTTGCATTTCTCTGATTAATGGTGATTTGGAGCACTTTCTCATGTATTCATTGGCTTGATCAATGTCCTCTGTTGAGAAGTTTCTATTTAGCTCTTGACCCATTTACTGATTAGGTTTTTTGTGTTTTTGTAGTTGAGATTTTTGAGGATTCTGTAGATTCTGGATATGAGACCCCTGTCAGAGGAATCACAGTCCATGATTCTCTCCAATTCTGTAGAAAACCTCTTGACTCTTGATTATTTCCTTGGCAGAGCAAAAGCTTTTTAGTTTTATGGCATTCCATTCACTGATTTTTTACTTTATTTCCTCTACTATGAAAGCATTCTTAAGAGGTAAATTTATAGCACTGAGTGCCTTCATCAAAATCAGGAAAGAGCCCAAATAAATTGTTTTATGCTCCAAGTCAAACTCTTGCAAAAAGAGGAAAAATCCAATCCCAAAGCTAATAGAAGACAAGAAATAACAAAAATCAGAGCTGAAATCAATGAAACTGAGAACAAAGAACAACAACCAAAAAAAAAAAAAATAGTACAAATTCTCAACAAAACAAAGAGCTGGTTCTTTGAAAAAATAAACAGGATTGACAGACCCCTTTCCAGTCTCACCAAAAGGAAGAATGAAGCAAAGAAGTGAAGCAAATCAACAAAATTAAATATAAAAATGGAAATATCACCACATAATCAATGAAGATACAGGAGATTATCAGAACTTATTTTGAAAAATTATACTCTGCCAAGTTTGATAATCTGGAGAAAATGGACAGATATGTACAACATTCCCTTGTTAACACCAGAGGACATTGAAAATCTAAACCAATCTATCTCAGATTGCAAAATCAAAGCAGCAATCAAAGGTCTTCCAAAAAAGAAAAGCCCAGGACCTGATGGATTCACAGCAGAATTCTACCAAATTTTTACAAAAGAATTAACACCAAACCTGTACAAGCTTTTCCATAAAATTGAAAGGGTTAGAATACACCCAAACACTTTTTATGAAGCAAGTGTAGTACTGAGACCAAAAACCAACAAAGACATATCAAGAAAAGAAAACTATAGACCAATTTCCCTGACAAACATAGACACGAAAATCCTTAATAAAATTCTAGCTAATCAGATTCAAAAGTTCATTAAAAAGATAATATATCTTGATCATTTGGGCTTAATTCCAGGAAAACAGGGCTGGTTCAACATACACAAATCAATAAATGTAATTCACCACATAAACAGAATTAAAAATAAAAATTAGATAATCATATAGTAAAGAGTGTCAAGAGAGAACCTATGGAATGGGAGAAAATATTTGCCTGTTGCACCTTGGACAGAGGGCTAATATCCAGAATATACAAAGAACTCGAATAACTAAACACCAAAACCACAAATAATCCAATCAATAAATGGGCTACAGAACTAAAAAGAAACTTCGCAATGGAGGAAGTCCAAAAAACCCATATGGGAAAATGCTCTACATCACTAGCAATCAGAGAAATGCAAATCAAAACTTCACTGAGGGGGCTGGAGCGGTGGCTCAGTGGTTTCGGCGCTTGCCTGGCAAGCATGAGGACCCGGGTTCAAAACCCAGCACCACGTACGCAGCTAAGTGTTGGAGCAACTAGGGCCATGTGAAAAACTAAATAAAGTTGTTTCTCTCTTTCTCTGTCTCTCTCACTGTCCCTCTCTCTTAAAAAAAAAAAAACTTCACTGAGATTCTACCTCACTCCTGTCAGAGTGGCAAAAATGAAGAATATGAATAATGACAGACGCTGGAGAGGAGGTAGGAAAAGAGGAACACTGTCACACTGCAGGTAGGACTGCAAACTTATACAGCCACTCTGGAAAGCAGTGTGGAGACTTCTCAAAAAATTATGACTGGAACCACCTTATGACCCAGCTATCCCACTCCTAGGTATTTTCCCAAAAGAGCTAGAATCACTTATTACAGAGATACAGCTTCATCAATGTTTTCAGCAGCTCAATTTTTATAACTAAATTATGGAACCAACCCAGATGCCCCTCACTTGATGAGTGAATTCAAAAACTTTGGTACATATATGCAATGGAATTCTACTTGGCTATTAAGGAAAACAATATTATGGCATTTGCAGCCAAATGGATGGAAATGGACAAAATTATGCTAAGTGAAATATGCCAAACCCAGAGACTCAAGGGCCGAATGTTTTCTCTTATTTGTGGTAGTTAGAATACAACCAGAAACAGTGGGATAGTTGGGTAAGCTAATAATAACCTCAACATATATGAATTTTTACCTGAACAGGGAGAACCTTGCCTAGGATGCTGGGGGACATAGGGAGGTGGACAGGTAGTGGAGGAGGGAATAGGAAGGATATCAAGTAGACTGGAAGGAGGGAGTATGGGGGAATCAACTCAGAGGGGAACCTTCGACTTCCTTGAGAAATCCAATTAACATGGGGATTAAGTAGAGGGAAACATAGCACCATGGGGAACCCAAGGCGGGAAACCATGGAATGGCGTCAGCCTTGACTTGCTATGTGAGTATACATTTGTTCTTGATTGTTTGAAAATAATTTCCTCCTAATTGTAAGACCAAATTTAACGAATTAAAAATAAATAAATAAAAATAAATTAAAAAACAAAAAACAGCAAGGAGGGAAGACAGACCAGTAAGCACTTAAAACATCCCAAGAAGTCATCCCAAGGAGAGCACGAGTGTCACGAATGCAGTGAGGTCATGCAGGCACATCATCTCACTGTGACAGACCAGGGTGATTGTCCCTAGCACAGTCTCCTATCTATGCCTCCAGGGAAGCATTCACCATGCTGTACTTTAATCATCCTGGGATCATCTCCCTCTCTGGGTAATTAACTTCTTGAGAACATGAGCTACGTCTGTCCCTCTTCTCATCTGCTCGCTGAGCATAGCTCCTCACACAGTAGATGAATGAATAAGTTGGACAATGTTAGCTGGTCTCAGCTCCCTCAGTTTGTCTCCGATGTCTGTTTCAAGCACTTTCTTCAAACCTTCCCTTCTCAAAATGACTGCACCTTTGAAAGATGGGAAATGCAATACTCAGGCAAAAAATCAATTTACCTGCATGCTACTCATAATTCTTTCTCTCAAGAACACTGACTTTTTCCCCAAGAAGGACTTGTTAGGTCACAGACCCTGTGGACTCTAAACAGGAAGGGTTTGAATGAGAATAGGATTGGAGGGGTGATGCAGACATGAGCAGCCAGGAAGCATCTCTCACCACACCAAGTCACTGCTACAATACCCACCAATCGGCAGCTCTGCCGCCATCATGCAAAAACTCTGAAAAGCCCCCCGTGGTCCTTACGCCCTGTGAACGTCCACACTGCTGCTGTAAAATTGTTCCCAAATGTGTGGCTGGTGGCAGCAGTTACCACCATCCAGTCTGAAGTGGGTCCACCCGGGCTCAAATACAGGTCTGGACAGGGCAGCAAGCCTTTCTGGAACATTACAGATAACCCAGTCTCTTGCTTTTCCAGCTTGGGGAGGTTGGCAACCCCACTTGGCTAGAGGCTCGCTCGAGCTGCCTCCTTCTTTCACTTATGAGGGCCTTTGTGACTATATCCAGATAAATCAGGATCATCTCCACCCCAGAGTTAGCTGGCTGGCAACTTTAGTTCCATCTGCAACCCTCATTCCCTTCTCCCATACACACAACATATTCACAGAGTCCAGGGTCTCTAGTAGACAAGGGGATCCATCATTGTGCCTACCACAACCCATTTCTTTGGCCCCCCATGAAGGCTCTCAAACAGGTTTGGTATGCGACCTCTCACCGGCTGGAGAGCCGGTAGTTCTAGCTTGTGAGAGGTCTCCTGTCACAGAGTTTAGTCTTGTCTTTTACGTCAGAACTGCTTATTCCAGCTGAGTGTGCAGTGCCCACATGGTCCCCCAGCATGGCCAGGACCACCACCACCCAGGCTCCGGTGGAGAGCATCAGGACCCTCCTGTGCTTCCTGCTTCCTGGATTCAGGTGCCACAGCCCAGTGCTTGCCCAGGAATGCCTGCACCCCTTGGTTCGTGCAGAAACTTCCTTCTCATCCTCGTGGGGCGCCCAGGCTGGTAGCTGCCCCCTGTCCTCACCAACTCCACTTCATCTCTGTCAGGTTTCTTCCCAGCACTGCTATCAGCTGGTCACCTTCAAAAGTGAACAAAGTTCCTCAGCGTATCACACAGACTTCAAGAAATGCCAATGCACATCCCCCGGACAGGCAGGCTGCACTGCGAGACACAGGCATGGGGGCCGCGATCGCTGCCATGGGAAGCACAGAGCAGGCCCCCGGGAGACGTGCAGGCAAGGTGGGTGTGCACGGTGGTTGAGAACAACTGGTGTCCACGGCTGGGCGCTGAACCTTCCCACTGGTTGCCACATTCGATGCGTAGCCACAGGAGACCCAGAACACCTCATGTGCGCATGGCAGTGCCCTGGACCAGGGACAAATCACCGGACTTCTCCCTGCTGCATTCCACTGAAGAGCAGAGGTGGACACCTGGGAGGGCCAGGAGAAGTGTCTTCTAGAACGTCCTTTCAGAGTGGACATCACCCAACAAACATAAGGAACCGCTGTTCTGCTCTTTCTGTTAAACAAAACTGCCAGGCATAATTAACTGGCCAGTGGTTACCAGCAAGGTGCTCGCAATTATTTCACAAAGACCGACTTGTTTTGTGTTGTCGCTAGAGTGGCAACACACTGGCTTTAAGTGGGTCAGATCCGTGTGCATTGGGCGCACTGAAATTCACAGCCCTGTGGCAGAGTAGAGCTCTTCTACAGCCCGCTTGCTGCACAAGCAAATGTCGCGCTGACATCCCTGGGCGTGGGAGTGTCTGAGCCCAGACCCCAATGTTCCTAGGAACATGAGCTTTATATTATTATATTACTATGTCATTTGTATAATCATGTTTATATTATATGATATATATAAAATGTACCCATTTAATGTGTAATTATATAGGAAATCATTAGAAATATAATTATCATGGGGCTGGAGCAGTAGCTCAGCGGTTACAGAGCTTGCCTGACATGCACAAGTACGCGGTTTCAAACCCCAGCACCACGTACACACCAAAGTCTCGGAGCAAAGAAGGCCCTGTGAAAAACTAAATAAAAATTATTTGTCTCTCTCTCTCTCTCTCTCACTGTCCCTCTCTGTTTTTTAAAGGAGTCTTCTTATCAATTTAAGTGGGTACAAACATATAACTATGTCATTATGTCTAATTCTATTTCATCGAATTTGTCTCTAATAATTTATATAATAAAATGCATGTGATTTTATTACAGGTTGGTTTCCTTTTGTTTTTTTCCACTTATTTTAAAGATGGAATATTTTCTTTTACTTATATGTGAATATGCATTACATCATTCATGCACTTTTTTCAAGATTATAGATTGTATTATCTTGGAAATATTCTCTTAGGGAAGGGACAAAAGCAAGGAGTTTGGAGTTATGTAGACCTGAGATTATTTCTGATTTCCAAATCTTGGTAAATATTTGCCCTTAACTGGTGTTGACATCCTTAACCTCTGCTTGAACCTGATTCCCGTTTTTTCTTTTTCTTTTTTTTTTTCTTCTGATACCAGGGTTTGAACCCAGGGGTGCTTAACCACTGAGCCACATCCCCAGCCTTTTTCATTTTTTAATTTCAAGACAGGATGTCACTACTTTGCTTAGGGCCTCATTAAGTTGCCGAGGCTGGCTTTGAACTTCTGATGCTCCCACCTCTGCCTCCTAAATTGCTGGAGTTATATGCCTGTGTCACCATACCTGGCCAATCCAATTTCTTAACATTATTGTAAAGACTGTGACAATGGGATTTAAAAAAATATGAGGTCCATAGAATCTTATTTTTTTTAAAGAGAGAGGGACAATGAGAGAGAGAGAGAGAGAGGGAGAGTGGGAGGGAGAGAAACAATTTTTATTTAGTTTTCATGTGACTTTAGTTGCTCCCAGACATCATTGTGTACGCGGTGCTGGGGTTTGAACTCAGCATGCCGGGCAAGCTCCATAACCGCCAAGCCACCACTCCAGGCCGAGACTCTTATTTTTAATGTAGTTGAATTTATAAACCTTTGTGTTCAATTTGCATTGTCTCACTTAAGAACGTTGTTCCAAGTGCAGAAAGTCTAAAATTATCCTAAGCCATTTTGAAAATCACATTTAATTCCACTATTCACATTTAACTCATCATTGATACAGAATTCCACTTTGGGGGGGTCACCTACTGCTAGCAACATCCGTTCATACGACTTCTTATTTTCAAAGCATTGTCTACCTCTGGAACAGTCACAGAGATCACACCGGAATTTCATGCATCCCCTCTCCCAGTGTTTCCTAACGTTGAATGCTGAATGCACAGCCTTCCACTGTTAACTCAAGGCCATTTGCAAATTTCACTAGCCACATGGAATCCAGTTTTGCTTGCGGTTGAGATGGGGACCTGTGTTCCATTTCTTTCTGGATCACGTTGCTATATCATATGTTGTATTAATCGTTTTTCCCGTTGATGTGAAGTGGGCGGCTGTGATATTCAGCCTTGGTCTGTTTTACTTTATTCGCTCTTCGTGCGTTTACCGATTCCTCCTTCTGTACCACTTACAAATGTAACAGCCTTTACAACAAGTACCTTTAAGTCCACGTCTCTCTTTTTCAAGGAGTATCTTGGTTATTCTTGGTCATGGGACTTTCTATATAATTTTGATACATGAGAAGATGTATATATAAGTGAAGAACACAGCAGGTGCGCGATAACTACCTAAATGAGCCGCTGGGAGTGAGGTAAGTGTAAACATATATTCGCTATTTACAGCCATTACAGGTAGTGAATTTACATTAAAACCTGTCCTCCAGTGTGTTTGTTGAATCTAATTCTACAACAAATTCTCCGGTTATCTGGTTTTATTACATCTTCCTGGAGTGTTTCAGTCTCTTAAATTCCTCACTAAGCAAGTATTTTATATCCTCACAAACTTTGCCTTTTAACTATTTAAATAATTTGTTTTTCATCATTAGGAAAGCATTTAAAGCAACAAATACAGAAGTGAACACATCTTGGTTTTTGGACTTACAAGACATGATCTGTTTAATTCTACTGCTTACATTTTAGCCTCTTAGTTTAAAAGTGTACTGTGGTTTTCTTAATGACATCAACGCATAATGCATAAGTAGTTATACACTTGGGTTATTTTAGACATTGCCTAATTTATTTACAACTATTTAATAATTTTAACTCTATGCTACAATGAAAATGGGAATGTTTGTCATTTTCTGAAAAATATTAATAATATTAATGGTGAAAAATTTTGAACAATTAAAATTGTATGGTCTGTTTCTTTAAGAAAACTTCTGTTTAAATATACTCCCTTTCATTATAGTTTTAGGTACACTTTTAAATTGCAACGGAACATAATAAAGTTCAACTATCACAAGACTACCACTAAATGAATTTTTGCAGCATGATACGTTCTGATAGTCTCCAGATTAGCAAACAGAACAGCATCAGCACCCGGAGCTACTCTCAAGATCTATTGGGTGACTGCCCTCTGCCTCCTCTTCTAAGAAACCTCTGCATATTAATAAACCATCAGTGTGTTCTGCATTTTAACTTTTGTGCCTGAATTGGAGAACTTTGATGGCTGACTCTTCTTACCCCACTGTACAGGAGATGCATTTTTCAGATGCTGCTGTGCAATAGGTTGTTGCCTGAGTGGGCCACGGTGGATTTATCCATTAGCCACTGGGTTTTCCCAATTTTCCTCGTGGGGAATAGCACTGCTGTGTGCACACTTCTTGATGCCTCCTGGTGTACATCACTGAAGCAAGCTTATCTTAATAACATCTCACCTTGCCTTTCTGCTACTGTGGTCTACCATGGTCGTGTCTGCTTTTCAGGAACCTCAGAGCTAACACAGAACATACACAGGAAAATGGCCACAGATGCCACTCTTTTTCAAGTCATATTTAATCATTTCCAGATCAAATGTTTTCTCATTTCTGATGTTACTTTTCACACTCCTAGGTTATTCTAAAATATACGAATATACTCTTCAACATCCAGAGATCAACTGTTGGACACCTAATTGATTCTGATTACTTTCACTTATCCAGGACAAGGTCCCAGGAGAGATTTCCACCCTCAGGAGGACACAGGACCTGTGCTTGGCATGTGGTCAGCTCTGCCCAGTGTCCCAGAGGCATCTGTAAGGTGTCATTCATAGTCACCAGGCAGGCTTCCCTCTCCACCCTGCTTCCACTCCATTGCCTCGTGCCGAACACTCAGGTTACAGTTGAGGATCCAAGTTTGGGCTTTTTCCCTTACTTTTAATTCTATCGTTTATTGGGTCATGCTCAAAGCTGCCCTGCTGGATATGTCCGAACCCACAGTACTGTGCTTTTGCAGTAGATTCCGACGCGTGTCACTCGTCCTTGTTCACCTCCGTTCCTCCTCCTTGTCTCAGAGATTGCCATTGTTTGATGCTGTGTCTGATTTTGTTCCCTTCCTTAATTCCAAGCTTCGTGTGGCTTTCATAGTTAAGGATATCTCTTATAATGTCGATTTCAGCATGTTTAATTCCACCTGATGATCTGGATCATTTGATCCACTACATCTGACTTTACTGATGGATCATTTGAATCTCCATATGCCTTCTGTGCAATATTCCTTTTTTCTCCTTGCTTTCTTTGGGGTAGTAAAATATTTACTTCTATTATATCATTATAGTCTTCCATGAATTTATTTTCCTGGCTAACTTAGCATCTGTAAATCAGTGAAGTATAATATACTGAGATGGATTTTGCACTTTCTAGGATACGAATTAAGAAAGCTTTAAACATTTCATGTTCTATCAATTTTGCCTTTTAATTCCACATATATCGAGTGCCACATGAGGTTATTATTGATTTGCACAGTAGTGTTTATTCAGAGCTACCCCGCATGTAACCTATACTTAGCTCTCCATTGCTTCCTGCATTTCCATGCTCTCCCTCTTCCCGAAGATTACATTTTTTATTTTTTCAGGAATATTGCTGCTGGTGATAAATTATATTTTCACTTTTCTATAAAATTCTAAATTCTGTCTTACGCTTTGATTGTTTTTGAATGGTAGGCTATGCTGCCTTGACAAAGCACCAGTGTGTGCAGCCGTAATGGAGTACCCAGTGAAAACCTACGGTGCTGAGATCTGGCGCAATGCCTTCCTTTCTAATCGAGAGTACGGAATTGCCTAATTGAGTTCCCCACCTAAAAGTGAATAGACTGTTTTACCGGAAATACCACTGCAGCATTTCTTCTGTTATCCAGAAACAGAAGTTGGCTCTGCTTACAGTTCCTTTAAATAAAGTAACAAAATCATATTTTCATTTCTCTTGAGGGCCAAATCATTATATTAGAAAGTCAAAAAATAAATGATTCAGCTTTCTAGGTCTTATGGCCTCTGTCACAACCGCCCTGCTCTGCTGCTGCACTGTGAAAGCAGAGCATACCTACACCCGTGGGTGAGGCTCTGTCCCAGGGAGACTCTATTTGCAGAAGCGGGTGGTCAGCTTTGGCCTGCAGAGTAGTTTGAAAATCCTGCTCTAAGGCCTGGAGTCTAAAGAGAATTAGTGGGTGAGGATAGTCACTTCCAAACAATGCTCCTCTCTGCATTTGCAAATGGGCCGCTAGTGAACAAGGCAAGTGGGGCCCAGAAACCTTGCCTTTGATGCTCGAAGCAATTTGTACATGTTTGCTGGACCAGGTTAGAATGTGAACTAGTGACTTACACTGAACCCCTGGGAATGTTTTGAAGGGTGCGCTTCATTCCTACCAGATACCGATGATGGGACTGACAGCTTCAGGGTCCTGTTTGTCTTTTTCTTTCAGCACTTAGAACCCCCTTTGTTCTGGTACAGAGGCTCTCTGAAGAGAAGTCTGCACCCATTCAGTGACTGCTCTCCTGTGTGAAATGTGCCCTTTTCTCTCACTATGCTCAAGATTTTCTCTTTTTCTTTGTCTTTCAACAGTTTTATTATGATTTATATAAAGGTGTTATCTCTGCATTTAACTTAATTGGGGCTTGCTGAGTTTCTTGAATACATAAAATTATGTCTTTATAAAAATGTTTACTTTTTTAACTATTAGGGGAATTTCATCTTTATTTGTTCAACACTTTTATCCCTTTTTTCTGATGCTGTAAGTGAACATATCTTAGAACTTCTGTTGAGTCCTGGGATTCTGTTCATCTTATTTCCTTTTATATAATGTCTTTCTTCTCTTCAGATTGGAGAGTTCATATTTATCCAGTGTTATGTTAATTGACAACTCTAGCTATATTCTTTTCTTTTCTTTTGGAAGCAGGGATTGAACCCAGGGGTACTTAACTGCTGAGCCACATCCCCAGCCCTACTCAATTCTCCTTTGGGGACAGGCTCTCACTAAGTTGTTGAGGGTGGCTTTGAACTTGTGATCCTCCTACTTCAGCCTCCTGAGTCGTTGGGATTACAGTCATGCCACTGCACCCAGATCTGCCATCTTTACTCTGTTTTCAATTCCATCTGGCTCATTTCCTTGCTCTTATTTCTAGGACAACATTTCCTCTATTTTTGCTGATGTTAGGTGAGTTTTCCTTTAATTCATGAAGCATAATTAAGTAGGTACTTTTATTAATCTACTTGGGATTCCACAATTACCATAGATAGGTGACTTTAGAGCCTAAAGACCTAATCTCCCAAAGACCCCACTTGCAAATACTTCTCACTGGGGTTTAGGGCTTCCATATACAAATTTTGTGGGGTGTGATTTAATACATAACAGTTCTTCACATTTTTGTTCTGCTAATCCTATCATTCAATCATCTCAAGGTTGGCTTCAGATGGTTGATATTTTCCTCCTTGTGAATGGAACACAATGGTTCTTTGCAAATTGGGATATTTGGGGCTGGATCCTGTACACTGTGGATTTTATATTGTATAGAATCGGAATTCCCTTGCAATTTCCCAGAGCATGATTTGTTTTAAAAAGAAACAGGGGACAGTGAAAGAGAGAGAGAAAGAAAGAGAGAGAGAAGTAATTTTTATTTAATTTTTCATGTGACCTTCATTCCTCAGACATTTTGTTGTGTACGTGGTGCTGGGGTTTGAACTCGCGTACTCGCACATGACAAGCAAGTGCTGTAACAGCCGAGCCACTGCTCCAGTCCCCGGAGCATGATTTTTTTTTTATATTTTTTTATTGTTGCATTATAGTATCACATATTGAAGGGGTTTGTTGTTACACTTTTATATAAGCACACATCATATCATATGTACCTCTTTTTTTAAGTGTATACTATTTTTTTATTTAGAGATTTATTATAGAACAACCATACAAGTTTTTAACAAAATAATATAAAATGTGTATATATTCTAGATATTAGAATTACCCCCAGGAGTGCCCCCCCAATTAACCACCCTTATCCATCCCTTTCCCTTCCCACAATATCTCTATAAAAGTATTATGTTTTATAACATTATACCTTATCTGGATTTCACACATGATACTAGACCACCTCTCTCAATGGCCAGGGTTTAGTTCCAGACTCCACAGATGAGTGGAGACATTCGATCCTTGGTTCTCTGGGTTAAGCTGATTTCACTCAGCATAATTACTTCCATAGCCACTCATTTACCTTCAAAGGCTGCAATATCATTGTTTCTAATTGCTGTGTAGAATTCCATGGTGTAAATGTACCACAGTTTTTGGATCCATTCATCCAGTGAGGGACATCTGGGTTGTTTCCATAATACAGCAATTGTAAATTGAGCTGCTATGAACATAGATATTGCTATGTCACTATAATGAACTGATTCTAAATCCCTGGGAAAAATACCCAGGAGTGGAATAGCAGGATGGTATGGTGGGCTCATCCCTAGTTTTTTGAGGATTCTCCACACTGCTTTCCAGAGGGGCTGTACCAGTCTTCAGTTCCACCAACAGTGTGCTAGTGTGCCTATCTCTCTACGACCCCTCCAGCATCTATTATTGTTTATTTTCTTCATTTTTGCCAATCTGACTGGCATAAGGTGATATCTTAATGTAGTTTTCATTTGCATTTCTCTGATTACTAGTGATTTAGAGCACTTTCTCATGTATTCATTGGCTTGATCAATGTCCTCTGTTGAGAAGTTTCTATTTAGCTCTTTGGCCCATTTATTAATTGGGCTGTTAGTGTTTTTGTAGTTGAGATTTTTGAGGATTTTGTAGATTCTGGATATGAGACCCCTGTCAGAGGAATCATAGCCCATGATTCTCTCCATTTCCATAGGAAACCTATTGACTCTTTTGATTGTTTCCTTGGCTGTAAAAAAGCTTTTTAGCTTTATGGCATCCCATTCACTGATTTTTTACTTTACTTCCTTCACTTTAGGAGACATGTTGAGAAAGTCTTTGCCTACTTCCAAATGCTGAAGTGTTGGACCTAATTTGTCTTCCATCAGTTGCAAGGTAGCTTGTTTAATTCCTAGCTCCTTGATCCATTTTGATTTGATTCTCATGCAAGGAGAAAGATATGGGTCTAATTTCAACTTTCTGCAAGTGGCTGTCCAGTTTGTCCAACACCATTTGTTGAAGAGGCTGTCTCTCCTCCATGCAATATTTTGTCCCCATTTGTCAAAAATCAGATGTTTAAAGATTTGTGGGTTTGGTTCAGGGTCTTCTATTCTATTCCATTTGTCTTCTTTCATATCTTGATACCAGTACCAGGCTGTCTTTGTTACTGGGCTCTATAGTATAGTTATAAATCTGGTATGGTGAAACTGCCTGTTTCCTCTTTCTTGCTTAATAATGTTTTGGCAATTCTAGGTTTCTTATTGTTCCAAATGAATTTGAGAATTGCTTTTTCTATGTCAGTAAAGAATGACATAGTTATCTTTATGGGGATAGCATTAAATCTGTATAAAGCTTTCTGTAGAATGGCCATTTTTATTATATTAATTCTGCCTAACCAAGAGCATGGGACATCTTTCAATCTTCTTAGGTCATCTTGTATTTCATTCTTCAATGACCGATAATTTTCGTTGAAGAGATCTTTGATTTCCCTTGTAAGGTTAATTCCCAATATTTTATTTTTTTAAGGTATTTTGAATAGGACTGATTTCCTGACTTCTTCATCAGTCCTATTATTATTAGTGTATAGGAAAGCTATTGATTTATGTGTGTTGATCTTGTATCCTGCCACTTTGCTAAATCTGTTTATAAGTTCAAGCAGTTTACTGATGGAGTTTTTTGGATCTTCCAAATATAGGATCATGTCATCAGCAAAAAAAGAGAGTTAGACTTCCTCTCTTCCTATTTTTATCCCTTTGATTTCTTTCTCTTGCCTAATTGCTCCAGCTAGGTTCTCAAGGACAGTATTGAAGAAAAGTGGTGAGAGAGAACAGCCTTATCTTGTTCCAGATTTTAGTGGGAATGCTTTCAGCTTTTCTCCATTTAGCATTATACTAGCTGAGGGTTTAGCATATATTGACTTTACATAGTTCAGAAATGATCCTTTGAACTCTATCTTCTCTAGAGTTTTGAACATAAAAGAATGCTGGATTTTATCAAAGGCCTTTTCTGCATCCAATGAGATGATCATATGGTTTTTGTCCTTGATTCTATTTAAGTGGTGAATTACGTTAATTGTTTTGCGTATGTTGAACCAGCCCTGCATTCCTGGGATGAAGCCCACTTGATCATGATGGATTATTTTCTTGATAAGTTTTTGAATACAGTTTGCTAGTACTTTATTAAGGATTTCTGCATCCAAGTTCAAAAGGGATATTGATCTGTAGTTTTCTTTTCTTGATGTATCCTTGTCAGGTTTTGGTATCAGAGTTATGGTTGCTTCATAAAAAGTGGATGGGAGCATTCCCTCCTTTTCAATTTCTGGAATTAACTTAATAAGGAGAGGTGTTAGTTCCTCCTCAAAAGTGTGGTAAAAATCAGCAGAGAAGCCATCCGGTCCTGGGCTTTTCTTCTTTGGTAGACTTTTAATAGCAATATGGATTTCAGTGCCTGTGATTGGGCTATTTAGGAATTCAATATCATCCTGAGTCAATTTAGGAATGTTATATGTGTCAAGAAATTTATCCATTTCCTCCAAATTATCAATTTTGGAGGAGTATAGGGTTTCAAAATATGACCTTATGATTTGTTAGATTTCCATGGGGTCAGTGGTGATCACTCCCTTTTCATTGGAGATTTTATTGATTTGCTTCATGATTTTTAACCTTGACTAGCAACCAACTCGGTGAGTAGCAAACTTTACATTACCGCTCCCCCAGGTCTGTAGCCCGCAGTCTGTTTGCTGAGTGGATCAGGTCTACTCCACTCATGCTTGGGTCAGGCATGAGTGTAGGGCTGCGTCGAGTCACAGGCAGGGATAAGGGCTCACCCTCCCTTGAATTTCCCTACATTCAGCCTCGAGCTCTTCTCTTCCTTGTGTTTTTGGCATGAAAGATCAATTTTTGTGCAGTCATGGTGTTTGGCTAGGGTCTGTCTTTAGGCAAGGCCACAAGAAATGACAAATTGGGAAACTTACCCTGATTTTGTCACATTTCTCAAATTCTGACTCCCTTGCATAATATGCTCCTTCTGGATTCTTTACCCTTCCTGAGAAAGTAGAAAAATGGAGTGAACTGAGAAAAAATCCCAGTAAATTGGAAACTCCATACTCCAGATTGAAAAGAAAGACATTAACCTGACCTCAAGATCCCATCCTGGCAGCTGTTCAGAATCCTCCACCCTCCCACTCCCAGTAGAGGGCAGGTGGTGGGTTCATGCTGCTGACAGTGCTGCGTTTCCACCATCCGTCAAGTTCTAGTCTGACAGCTATTTGCTTTGCAGTTGTAGACATGGCTTCCACCATCTTCACCAAAAGGGCAGCTCTCGGTTTGGTTTGTTGCTCCTTGAAGGATTATGTATATATTGTTTCTTCTGCCTGCTTTTAGGATTTTTCTCTTTATTTTGTTTATTACTTTTGCTACACTGTGTGTGTGTGTGTATGCACATTTTCCCCATTTGAGATTTGTCATTTTTCTGAAACTTAACTCTTAGAATCTTTTTTCTGTTTTAGAAAATCTCACCCATTATCTTTCCAAATGTTGCTCATTATCTGTTTCCTCCACCATTCAGATGACAGTGTCTATGGATATCGTAACATTTTCTTCTTCATGTCACATGCCTCTCTTAAACCCTTTACTTTTTCAATCATCATTTTCCCTTTGTTCATCTGACGATTTGTTTTCTACTCACCATTAATCCTTACTTCAACTGAGACTAATTTGCTATGAAGACCGTTTACTGAGTTCATCATTTCAGTTCTGAGTTGTTCAAGTGTAGAAAATCCATCTGAAGCCTCAACGTAGATCACAGGTAAAATCATCTTTAGTTCCGTGTCATTTTTTTGAACATATTGCCCACCATTATTTATAGTTCATGTCTGATAAATGCAAAATTCCTATTGCCAGTTCCTCTAGTTTTCTTTTGTAATTTCTCCCAGTTCCAGCTCTTGTGATGCTTGCAATTTTGTTTTTATTGAAAGTTGGATATTTGTACACAAATGAATGTTGAGTTTCTAGATGATGCCTACTTTCATAAGGGATTTAATTTAGCTTGCTGCCCATATTGGATGCTGGAGGAGAACACCTCCCTGTCACCAGGAGTGGCCCTGGTTCTCTGTGAGGGAGGCTGCAGTTTCTCAGGGTTCCGCCGCACTGGCAATGCCTGAACTCCACTTGCATCTCTTTGCTCCATGAAAGCATTGGTAACTCTCTCTGGCCTCTTGCTGTGTGCAGCCTTTTCCTGCTCAGTGTCCGGGATGCTGAAAGGAGGCCAGCAGTTCAAAGCCTGAAGCCGTTCAGAAAGCATCCGATGCCCGGGGCTCCCTGGGCAGCAGCTGGGCTCCCTCCCTTGCATTGTTTCTGCGTTAGGCGGCTGCGATTTGGCAAGAATGCTGCATGCTGAAGGAACACGGAACACTGGGCCCTCCTCAGTGCCTTTTCCTTCTCTTGGGGATGTGGGCCTCTCGAGTCCCGGATGTTTTGTAGCTTTCAGATGCCTCCGAACAGATGCCTCCGTTGGTTGTATTTAATGCAGCTTTCCTACAGGATCTCCCTTTCTGAATGCTCTGCTGCAAGCCTCTCCCTCACAGCCAGAGGCGCAGCACTGCGCTTGCATCGCACACCTACAGTGGCAAAGTATGTGTCACCTCCGGATTCACGGATTCTTAACATGGAAAGAATAAAAGCACTCAGAAGAAACATATATGCATAAAATTCACTTCAGATGGAAGATAGAAAATGATGGCTTAGTCAACATCACAAATTCTGCCCTTGAGGGAGGTGCGTGTCTGAGAGAGCCAGTGAATCGCACCGCAGTAGGTCCTTCAATTCCATAACGGTCACTGGCTTCTGTTTATCTTCCTGTACATTATTATCAGTGTCCATGCAATGTCCTCAGCAGTGCACAATTATAAAATCCCTGGGATGTGTCGATGGCATGTGGAGTGGACGGAAAGACTTCCAGTTCAGATGCAGAAACCCAAGCACATGTTCAGCTGGGTGTGACGGAAGAGGCCTTGTGAAGGAAGCCACACACCAGGCAGCAGAAAGACAAACACCTCGGCCTCGAGCAGCGCAGGAATGCTGGCTCACCGCTAACAGGGTATAATTCCACGTGATATTCCAGGAATGAGAGAGCCACGCACTGTGGAGGAGAGCCCTACAGGGGAGCCCTGGGTAAGCAGGGGTTAAAAGTCCCTTTGAAGTTTACCTGACAGACAGGTAGGATCACACAATGTGGCAGGGATGCTCGTATGGGAGAGAGCAAGAGGTTTGGTGTGGCCCAGGCTTCCCAGCTTTGAGTTAAAACAGGAAGGAATGTGCCGTGTAAGGGACAGGGTCACAGTGTGTCCTTCGCTAAGCCACTGGGGCTTCATTACAAGATGACAAGTGATGAGTACATAAAGCCTGAGCTTCAGCCACACAGCTTTTGGCACTCACACGGAACAGACGGAACACCTCTTTGTGACGTCCTGAAATTGTCTCAGTGGTCCATTGTTACGACGTTAATGAGTAGGAACGTATTAGAAGGAATTATTATGCTTTACATGGGTAAGAAAGAGAGGGAAGCACAAAGAAAAAATTTATAACTCTACATTCTGTGGCCAGGGAGGTGCCATAGCGTCAATCTGGCCTTAAGATTGGGGGACATGAAAACAACTCTCTCAAGCAGCATACACAGGCCATTTCAAGTGAGAGACGCACTTAAAAATGAAGTCCTTTGCTGGCCACATTCAGAGGCAGATGAACATGAACCCCCACAGGTGACCAGAGAACAAGCAGATGGGATCAGGTGCCTCAAAGCACTTTGGAAAGCTGGAAAGTTGATGGAGGAACACCATCATGCAATAGAAAAACTGAGAGAAACAGAAACATGGCAGACAAGAGCAGATTAAACATGGCAGACAAGAGCAGATTAAACATGGCAGACAAGAGCAGATTAAACATGGCAGACAAGAGCAGATTAAACATGGCAGACAAGAGCAGATTAAACATGGCAGACAAGAGCAGATTAAACATGGCAGACAAGAGCAGATTAACCAGCTCAGAGCTGCACAGGAAGCAGGGCAGATCTGCCCCACAGCCAAGACCACCACCGTGCTCCTCACATCTGCTTGTGTGCTCTTGGAAACACCCACGGTCAATGTGCACCCAAGAGTTTGTTTTATTGGAGGTTTGATAGTTTTTGTTTTTTTTTTTTACAAAGGAAAATAGGAATTCTAAAAAAGTAAATAAAAAACGTATTTATTCATCACAAAAAATATCTGCGTTTGACTGGGTCAGGGTCAAGACCAAACACCAAGTACCTGGCAAGCTTCCAGCCCCTGGTAATGGCCAGCTTGGGTGGCATTGTCCATTCTTAACCAAATACAGTGCACTAAAGGCAATGCTCAGGCTACTCTTGTTTTGATTCCAGTTACTGTGAACACAAGTGTGGCTGGTTGCATCTTTATCCATTTACAATCTGTCAGAGGAGAGATTTTGTGACAAGAGGCATGTCATTGTCCCTGTATCTGGGGCGTATGTTTACGCAGTAGTGGTACACAGAGTCAACCACACGCTGCTCTGCTACCTATTTAGTGGACATAATTCATTCACATCACCTGATGGTGTACCCACTAAATGTCCTCAAAACAATGCCATTTCATTACTTTATAAGATGCATCTACATTGATCTCAATTTTATTGACCTAAATGAGTCAGTGATGCGATCAGATTACCCTAGCGAAAGCTATCTACAATTTCGGCAATTCACAGAGGCTCAGGGTTGCTGCAATTCCGCCAGCTAACAAGATATTCAGGTGTCTCCTGAGATTGTCGCCTTACTTTCTTCCACATCTTTTATTTCTTTAGCTGGTTCATAAAATTAAGTGACATTATTTAGTCAAAGGGCCTTTACAGAATATGGAAAACTTTTAGTCTTCTTGGAAAAGCATCTTGTGGATGGTCACTCAGGTGTGTGTCTTGTAGGATGTGAGTCAGACACAAATGTTAATGACCAGGTACTCCATCTTACTGGAATAGCTGCTCCACCAGGAGTGGTCCAAGAGTTGACCATACATTAAAGACCTGTTTCTCCCTGGAATTCATATGTCAATTCCTAAAGCCCATACTATGGTAGTGGAGGTCGGCTCAGGGCTATGATTAGTCCATGAGAGTGGTGCATTCATGGGTGGATCAGAGACCCCAAGAGTGCCCACTCCTTACCCCACATGAGTTTACAGAGAAACATCACCCCACCTGCCCAGACTCAGCAACTGCTGGCACCTTGCCCTCAGGCTTCCTGGCCTCTGTTTCTGGGAGAAATAAGTTTAAGGTGTTTTTAAGTCACCCATTCTATGGCACTTTGTTATAACCACTGAGCAACCAAGACGGAACTCACTGCTTGACTTTTTTAAAAGAGACTTGATCTAACATTTTCACTTGCTGGCACACATGCATGTTTTCAAGGATCAGAAAAAATTTCTTAAAAAATCTTCTACCCAATCCAGAAGACATGCTTCAATCTTAGAGTCTGCGTGAACTCTTTTACCCACATCTAACTGGACACACCGAAGAATTTCTAAGATGCAAATGGAAAGCATGGTACTCCCTGCCTGATATGCAGCTTCTTTCTCCCTCGTTTCAGTTGCCCGAAGTCAACGGTGGCCAGAAAATAGCAAATGGGGACTCCCGAAGTCAGCGTGCTTAGGATTTGAATTGCTATTTGTCCTGTTGCTTGCTGATCCCTGTCAGCCCCACCTGGTACACAAGCTGCCCCTCTGTCTGTGTACCCAACCCACATATGTGAGCCACCCACTTAAAACTGCAGCACTTGCGGCCAAGTAACCTTTAATTTACTAATCCTGTAACTGTTCTGTTTCACTGTGGATGATCGTTACTCTCTCCCTGTGCCTCATTTACACATTACATTTTATCACAGGTGTGTGTGCTCAGAAGGAAGTGCAGCACATGTGGTGTTCAATGCCATCTTCAGGTACCTATGTCCTGAGGGTCTTGAAGCCTGCCTCAAGGATGAAGGGAATTCCTCATCACTTCAGGCATTCTGCTCAGTTTCACTGTATGTGTTTGGCTCGTCCCGAGGCATTTAGCGTCAGTCATAACTGTCCTTAAATTCTCTGCATATTTGACAGTCTACTAGAACTCATTCGATAAAGAGACCAATTACCGTGCATCTGTGAGCACCCACAGCAGAGCTGAACATGCTGTCAGTCTTAGAGAGCTGAGCTTAATTCTAGGCCAAATGAAATAATGAAAGAGCATGGTAATGGGGCAAGGGATAAGGGTGGGCAATTGGGGGGAGGGTCTGGGGTAAATCTAATTTTCAGAATTTATATATATATATTATATTATTTCATGAGAAGCTTGTTTGATTGTTCAAAAAATAAATTTCTGAATAAAATAAATAAATGAGATGTTTGAATAATCTATACTGCATGCATTTACAAAATTGTAAATGCTTAACCCTATTGTCAAATACATCTAAAAATAACAAGGAATGACAGGAAGGGAGGAAATAAGGGGAAATGTTGGAACTGAGGTAAAGCACAGTACATTAAAAGCATTTACAAGTATGTACTGTATATACTATAGTCACATATACAGAATTGTTCTTCATAGGTACAAGAATTATATCATTGTACTTGGATATTTAGGAAAAATATAGGATCCAGAAAGAGGCAAGGAATTTGGGGATGGGAGGAGGGAGATAGCAGGGTGCGGGAAGGTGTGGAATATTGAACAAATTTATGCCTGTACCATGTGCATCTATGAATACGTGACAACAAATCTCATCATTATGTACAGCTATAATGCATCAATAAAAAAAAATAGAAAAAAGAATGAAGAGCAACCACTGAGTGAACTGGAACACATGGAAAATGGGCCTTGGTGTGTCCTCATATAACAGTGAAAACCTGGCACACCACCAACAGTTTAGAAGTGACTTAGGTGTAGAATCATAAACATAAAGAAATACGATGTACAAAGGCTTGGATAGTATCAGATCTGACAGAAATTACAAATCAAATAGAACACGGGAGACAGAGTTTGGGGCAATGGCATTCCACTGCTAGCTATCCCAGGAGGGGCTCCCGTAACTGGTTGATCCTTCTGTTTGTCCACCAGACTTCGGAGCAGCTCTGCCAGCTTCAGCACCATGCTCCTGGGCTCCCAGCTTCCACAGCTGTGAGGCTGTGGAAATCCTAAAATCCCTTTATGATTTGCTGTGATAACCTGCCACAGCTGCAGAAAACAAACAGACTGCATCTGTGCCTCAGTCTGTCTGAGGTTAAATGAAACAAGACCTCTGACCAAGATGCACATTAGAAAAGGTGTTTTGAAACTTTTTCCTGAAAATAAATCAACTAAATTTATAAACTCAGTAAGATAAGTCATGTCACAACATCATTCAAAGTGGCATTAAAGGGCTGGAGCTCAGCGGTTCAGACAGTTGCCCGGCATGCGCGAGTACACGAGTTCAAACCCCAGAACCACATACAATAAAAAAAAAAAGTGGCATTAAAAATGACTAGAAGGTAATTCATTAAACGCAAAAAAATAAATCCAGAGTGAGGTGATCCTATGGGCCCAGTTTATCCAGTCACGCAAGCTCTCTCACGTTTATCACTGGAAGGAGAGTTGGGGGGGGGACCCAAGCCCATTTATTGTTCATAACCTGTGAGAGATGAGCTCACTATTGCATTACAAGTCCAGCCAATTAAATCAGAAAAATAACAAACTATAAAGATTAAAACAGAAGAGAAAAGTGGCAAAGAGTTCCTAGCAATTATAATCTACTGTGAAAACTGAGGTGAAATAACTGAAAAAACAGAGTTTAGAATACTGGTCTGATATCAGATAAAATTCTCAACATCTTACACATCAGTAAATACCAATTAGGAAACCACAATAGTAAAAATACTAAAAATACCTTAGAAAATTAAGAAATCCAATAAAAGAGTAGAAAACTTTTATGATGAACAAACGTGACCCACTGACACAGCTCTGTCAAGTGCGCAGATTGAAGATGCATAAAAAGTGAGTCTCCAGGGTTCTCCTACAGAGAGGGAGTCTCCAGGGTTCTCCTACAGAGAGGGGGTCTCCAGGGTTCTCCTACAGAGAGGGGGTCTCCAGGGTTCTCCTACAGAGAGGGGTTCTCCAGGGTTCTACAGAGAGGGGGTCTCCAGGGTTCTCCTACAGACAGGGGGTCTCCAGGGTTCTCCTACAGACAGGGGGTCTCCAGGGTTATCCTACAGAGAGGGGGTCTCCAGGGTTATCCTAAGGAAAGGACCCTCCAGGGTAATCCTATACAGAGCAGGTCTCAAGGGTTATTCCATAGAGGGTGGCCTCCAGGATTATCCTACAGAGAATGGGTTTACAGGATTATCCTACGGAGAGCAGGTCTCCAGGGTTACCCTATGGAGAGCTGGCCTCCGGAGCCTCCGGGGTTCTCCTACAGAGAACAGGACTCTGGGGTTCTCCTACAGAGAATGGGTCTATGAGATTATCCTAAGAATAGCAGGTCTTTAGGGTTATCCTAGGGAGAGCAGGTCTCCAGGGTTACCTATGGAGAGCTGGCCTCTGGAGCCTCTGGGGTTCTCCTACAGAGAGTGGGTGTTCAGGATTATCCTAAGGAGAGGAGCCTCCAGGGTAATCCTACACAGAGCAGGTCTCCAGGGTTATTCCACAGAGGGTGGCCTCCAGGATTCTCCTACAGAGAATAGGTCTACAGGATTCTCTTACAGAGAGCAGGCCTCCGGGGACAACCTAAGGAGAGCGGTCCTCCTGGGTTACCCTATGGAGGATAAGTCTCAGAGGATGTCCTAAGGAGAGAGGGTCTCTGGGATTGTCCTATGGAGGGCAGTCTCCAGGGTTATCCTGTGGAGGGTGGCCTCCATTCTTATCCTAGGGGCATGTGGATAACAGCAGCACTTCCCTGAGAGTATCATAGGATTGACACAAGGACCCTGAAGTGTGTGTAGTGCAGCTTGTACCCCAGAGAACTAACACTGTTGCAGGAAAGTAGAAGAAAGGCATTTCCTCTGAAATATCAAAACACACTCCCATTTCAGGTTACTACAACAGTGTAGGATTTGAAGCAAATGATAGAAGAACGGAAGAGAATCAAAGGCCTAGAAATACATCTTCATTCATGAAATTGGAAGGGGAGGAAGGGACCAAGAGAAGCCTCCAGAATCCCAACTCCTAGAAAGACTGATGACTGGTCTTCATTAAAATGAGGAACGTTTACATGCACAGACAAGCAGAGTTAGAGGATAAAGTGAGGCCAGGAGGAAGTGTTCTCCACATCTCAAACAGGGAAAGATATTGGAAATATCAGGAAAACTAGAAGTTTTAAAAGTGATCAAACGATAAAATAAAATTACTATAAAGAACATAAAGTACTTGAAAAATGTGAAGTTCTTGAAGTTCACTACTATTACAGAATGGGTGAGCTAGGTCATTGTTAATATTTCTACCTGTCAGGAAAATTTTATAGTTTCATAATGTCCTCACTGGTGAGAGGAAACCTGTATCCTCACACATTCGTAGTTGACTGTCATTTTGGATAGTCCTTGAAAGAAAGAAGTGTGGAAAAATCTACTGTCAACCTAGTGTCCAGTGCCATCTGTTCAATAAATCAGATGGCCACAACTTACACCTGTCATAAAAACACAGCAAGGACTAAGCAACAGTGAGCGTCCGCACAGAGCGTATTTGCTGGAATTTATTTGAATTATCTAAATACAAATTGAAACTATCCAATTTGAATTGAAGTTAGTTTTTTTATCTTACACAATGCAGTTGCCATAGAAACTACTTTTTCAAGAAATCCTTTAAAAGAGCACCTGTGTCAATAAGCATGCATCTAAAATATGTAAGCACCAGCAACTCCGTGTGCTCTCATTGCCTCGATGCTGATTCCTGAGGCTTACCTCAGACATAAAGATTCATAATCGACTCACAGCCCTATCACTTTAGGCTGAAAATTCTCCAGCATTTTCCATGATTTCCTGGGAAAGTAAAAAATAATAGTAATAATCCATATAAATAATTTTGGAAAGCTTTTTTTTTCTTCAAATGGAAGGGAAGTGAAGGAGGCTTCGGAGTGGAGCAGCAGAGGAGACGGGATTGCAGCCTTGATTAGGGCAGGATTTCAGAGACTTAGCATCCACCTGCACTCCCATGGGGAAGCGGTGGAGGAGCACCGTGCTGACATTTCTTCGTGGACTGTAGTGATGGAGAGGACTCGGTCTTCATTTCTGCCAGCCTGTCTCCCGGCACAAGGCTTCTTTACAGTTAGAGCAAAAGTAAAAGCAAAATATGGGGCTGCTGTCAGTGCAGCCCTGGTGAGTTTTAGTGGCCTGTCACTGACAAGAGCCCAGGGTGCCCAGTGATGGGGCTTTGGGAAGCTTCTGAGCAACGGTGGTGTTGGAGGCCGCTATGATGCTGTCTGGCAGCATGTAGACACCGTCATGAGAATTACTGTGACACCGAGGGTGGCTGAGTGACCAGGCCCAGTGGACATAATTGGCAAAGTGAGGGATTTTAACAGTTTGAAGAACACATCTGGAGACAGAGAGGTAGTATAGCTGGCATTTCCTAGCAATGGCAACAGCTCTATTCGACACAATCTTCACAGACGAGCTGCAACAACAAGTCTGAAAAGATCATAAAACATGGTAATTATGTGCTTTAAAGTGAGTTCCTCACTCATGAAAGATATCAAGTTCAAAGTGAAGGTTTATCCAGAGGATTGAAACAGACTGAGGTCCCCTGGAAAAGTATTCCTCATCCTGTCCTCTTATGCTGTTACGCTGTTCTCTCTAGGGCCGAGCTGCCTGTGTTTGCATGTGTGTGTGGGGCTTGCAAGCACACGTATGTCCATCAAGAGAGGAAGCAACGGCAGATGAAGAAGAGAAACCAGAGATGTTGCTGCTCCACATCATTCGTGTAGCTCATCTGTGCTAGTTCCTAAATTTCTGCATGAAAAGAACCCAAGGGCTGGAGTTGTGGTTCAGTGGTTAAGTGCTCATCTACTATGCATGAGTCCTGGGTTCAGTCCCCAGCTCCTTCCACTCCCTACCAAAATAAAAGAAGCCAGGAGAGACAATTTTCTTAGTGGAGCTTTCTGAGGGTGTCCACGGCATGTATTTCTTAGTATGTGTGTTTTCGAGGTTTGAGGGGCTGAGGTTTCAGGGGGTGGTGCACTTTCTGAGGGTGTTCACGGCATGTATTTCTTAGTATGTGTGTTTTCGAGGTTTGAGGGGCTGAGGTTTCAGGGGGGCCTCTCAGCTTTCCACTTTCCACCCTTACTATGACTGAAACTGTGACATCCTTCAGAAATTAACCCTAGTGTGATCTAAGTGACCATGAGGTCATGGTAACCATGGCAGGACACTACAATCTTACACTGCAATGCTAGTCTCAGTACTTGTATTAGGCATGGGTCACCAGAGAAACAGAAGCAGTAGGACACGGATGTACTATTGGAAGAGATTTATTCTAAGCAGTTGGGTCACCCAGTTATGGAGGCTAAGTCCCACCATGTGCCTTCTGCTGTCCTTGGAGAGCCAAGGTCACTGATGGTGTATGTCCCAGCCTGAGGGCAGAAAAAGGCCAATGTCCCAGCTCAAGGAGTCGGGCAGCAAGGAAATTCCACCTCCCCTGCAGTTTGTGCTTTTCTTGCCCTCAGCAAGCTGAAAGAGGCCTAGCCATGTTGGGAAGGGCAATCTCCTCTACTCCTCCTTCTGATTCAAATGCTAACCTCCCATAAACACCTTCATGGAGGTAACCAGAAGGTTAGCCACATGTTTGAGCATTCCATGGCAAGTGCAGTGAGTCTGGAAAATAATCACAATGATCTTCCCTCTTTAGAACCTCTAACCCTTCCATCTCCTCATGCCTAACGTAAAGTGATGAACAGGAGAGTAAAAATTCATCTTGCACTTGTAATTGTGCACAATGATACAGCTAGAAAGATCACAGCAACTAGATCATCCAGCATGCAAGTCCTCAGGAGGTAAAAGTTCTTTTTGTTGTCATTGCAAAAGGGTTTCGTGAGTCTGGCTTTCTTACAAGAGTCTTACAAGTGGCATGCCCTGTGTCCACTACAACTCAATCAGGGACCACAACGTCCACTGCTACCATCTGCATGGCCTGAGAAATGGCCCTTGACCTCTTTGCCTCCACTTCCTAAAGGGAGTCAGGGTGAACACGAGCCCTCCCATAGGATGGTGGTGACCATCACAAGGGCATATAGAGGAGACATGTAAAACCATGCCCAGTAAGGAGTGAACAGGTAGTAAGAGTCACCATTGCTACTCCAAATACAAATGAAGGCTTAAAGAATCTGCCAGAGCTAGGCGTACAAATGGTCAAGCTGACTCGTGCCTCATGTTGAGGAGTTGGGACTGACTCCAGGCAGAGGTCTTCACATGTTCCAATGAATTGCCGTTACAGCTCTGTGGACTCTCCCTGAACAGTTTTCCAACACTGACACTTGTGCTTTGAACATCTGGGGCATGGCAGCGCTTTGGGGGGCACCACTTCTGATTCTATGCCTACTCCTCTAAGAGCAGCCAATGGAGCCTTAAGGGAGAGACACGCTGGTGCCAGAAGAGGTTCCCAGTCTCGTGGCAAGCACACTGTAAGGCCAAGAAGGACAAAGAACACGTCAACCAGCTGATCCCTCTTCTGAAAAAATCAAGGGCCAATGACTTGGTTTTGATGCTCCACGGAGCCTGTGATGTACCTGCCTTGCAGAATTCTGAAAATACACTCATTTAGAAGAGTGATATGCATGTGCATTATGAAAACAACCAGACAAACAAGAACACACAGAAGAAATATGGATTTTATTGCTAGGGAGCTTGGTGTTTAACATCCCCTTAACACATGTGTTATCTGCTCTCTGCCCAGACAAGATTTAACACCTCACAGAAAATCCTTTTCTGTGTTTGTTTTCATCTTCTCAACTGATTGCAGCTTCAAATCTTGCTGCACGAGCCTTTTATCATCTATCCATCAATACTTGTAGCTCAGGGAATTGATTTGCCCATGTTTTATAGGTTACCTTGTGGAGCAGTGACTGTGTCCTGTTGGCCATTTTACACAAGGACTTATGAAGGTATTGGGGGTGGGGAGGATGCATAAGGAATACTTGTCAGTAACTAGGCAAGAGTGTAGGGCTGGGGACCAAGCTGCAGTTAGATGTCCCTGAAGGTGAAGGTGGTAACGGTCTCTTGTGAGGACGTGTCAGTGTGGAATGTCAAAGGGACTTCACCTGACAGCAGGTAAGGGACCAGGCCCACCAGGATGGAGTTTGGTTAGATTTGTTCAGGAGAGGAAAGGGAGAATCCCTAGAACACACCAAGCTTTCAGTGTGTGTACTTGGGAATCGTCCCATCCACAAAAAGATAAGAAAGGTGACACATTCATCACAGCAGAGAGCCTGGCTTGTTCATCTTGCACAGCCTGATCCAGTGGTGAGCACAACCCTGGCTCACAACACACTCAACTGTTAGCAGCACACATATGCAAACCATGGAAGTAAGCATAGAGGGACTTTGGAAAAGGAAGGAGGACAAAGAATGAGAGCAGATGACCTTGTGGGTGTGCACTGGACCACGTGACCAAAGAGGCACACACTCCAAGAGATCCTTGCATGATAATTTCATGGTGGATCTGCAGAGAAGCAAGGAAAAGATGGGGAGAGATAACCTCAATTTCCAACATAATAAAAACAAATATACATTTTTATTCAGGGTTTCTTAAGGCATAATTTACCTAGAGTAAATTTTACCCTTTTTAGATATCCCATCTATAGACATTGATAAATACAATGAAGTAATCAACACTATAATCAAAATATAGAACATCTTCATTATCACAAAATGTTCCCGTATGCCCTGATATTCTCAAGTCCTTTCGTCCACCAGGGGACCCCTAATGTGACTTCTGTCCTTGAGAAATTAATACTCCAGAGCATCACCACTGCTGTTGCATGCATCAGTAGCCTGTGTTTTCTTCATCTTTAGTCAAACACATTAAAATATTATAGATTACCTCAAAATTGAATTAAGTGACACCTATCTCAGTTACACATCTATGTCTCACTTCCATTTAAATGCTTTTACCTTTCCTACTCTTAAATAGCATTTTTCTTAAGTATCAGGTGGGGTTAAGTTTCTGTTTTAATCATCATGTATGATTTATAACATATATGAGGGGAAGCATTGTATTGTATTTAACAATATTTTTCTTCTTTCCTCCTCCTGATTCTCCATGATTTCCTGTTACCCTTTCCCAATGGTTTGAGGAATTTCTATTTGCCATTTTTAAGCAGTAGGCTTGTGAAGGACACATTTATTTTCCTTTCAACTGAGGATCTTTACTTCTTTTTTATTCCTGAAAGTCAGGCTAGCTTGTTACAGATTTTTTTAATCAACATTTCTCTCATCACTTGGAGTATATGGTGCCACTTCCTTCTGCTCTCCGTGGTTTCAAGTGTGAAATCCACCAATGCCTGAATTCATGATCTCCTGTAGGCAGTGTGTCTTTTCTTGTTTTCAAGAGTTTTTCTTTGTTCTTAATTTCAGTAATTAAAATGTGTCTTAGCATGGAATCCTCTGGGTGTATCTTATCTTAGACTTTTTTCCTGTGTGGTTTTACCTTTTATCAAATTAGGGATGTATTCATTCACTGTTCTTGCAAACATTTTTCCAGCCCTACTCTCTACTCCCTACTCATCTCATTCTTGAGTGGCACAAATGTTGCTGATGATGCACAAGATGTCCTGCCAGTCTCCCAGCTCCACTAGTCTAATTTTCTTCAGTCTTCTCTGTGTCTCTCCAGTGTTCCTCTGATTGGATGCTTGCTGTGGCAGAGTTCCTCTTGTCAGTGCCCTGGCTCGCAGCAGCTTGCGTGGGGAAGAGGATATCAGAGGAGGTGGAGAGAGTGAAGCTTCTCCCTGGCTGGAGCTGCTATGCTGTTCTGTTCTTTCCATCCGGATTCCTTTTTTCTTTCTTTTACCATTTCTTTTTTTTTAATTCATAAATTTATTTGTTGAACAATCATACAAGCTTCTAATGAAATAATGTAATATATATAGATTCTGAAAATTAGATTTACCTCCAAAAGTTCCCCCCAATTACCCACCTTTATCCCTCCCCTCCCCTTCCAAAAACATCTCTAAAAATGTATTAAATTGTACGACATTACATCTTATCTGGATTTAAAACATGATACTAGACCTTCTTTTACCATTTCTTAATCAAATATTATTTTTTCTAGTTTGTGGTGATTATATAAAGCATATCCCTTAGAATAATTGCATATTTTTTGTGAATGTATGTATTCATTCCTTCGTGGGCAAATATCCTGCTAGGAGCATTGTTACTTGGATAAATTTAAGTGCAAATTTTGTTCGGTAAGAAGCTGCTCAAGAGGATTCTGGGGAAGTGGCGGAGTAGAAAAAACTAGTAATCTGTCTTCCCACCTGAGCAGCAATCATACTGATAGAATCTGTCTGAGGTGACTCTGGTGGAAATCTGGAGTCTGTTAGGAGGCTCCTAACTTGCAGGTGAGGGCTTGTGCAATGAGTTGTGGAAAACTTATGTCAATTTCAGCTCTTACCTTGCAGAAGTTATAAATGACCCGACCCAGACCCATGACAAGCAACTGAATGAAGATTCAACAGGTTGAAGAAAGCATCAGGTAACATAATGGTAGGACTATTAAAATTATTAAGTATGAGGACCAGATAGAAAAAAATGTTGAGGAGAAGTGAGCAGAGCCTAAGGAACATGAATGCTAACAAGCAGGCCAACATCAGCACTGTAGTGGTCCCAAAAGGACAAAAGAGAGAGAAACGGCAAGAAAAAATAATGTTCTGAAACTTCACAAATGCGATGAAAGACATGAATATAAATATCCCAAAAACTCAACAAATTCTAATTAGGACATATTCAAAAAGATTCACACTAACCAAACTGTCAAAATACAAAAAGAATTTTGAAAGCACTAAAAGAAAAGTAGCTCCTTATACAAGGCATAATTAGTAAAATTAGTAGCATCTTTCTCAATAGAAATCCTGGAGGCCAGACAGCAGTGAATAGATAAAAGTACTAAAAGAAAAATCTGTCAAGAAAACAAAAACCCTATCAACCAAGTGTATCCAGCTCAACTGTCCTTCAAAAGTGAGGAAAAATAAAGATGTTGTCAGATAAACAGAAACTGAGAGATTTAGTTACTATTTTGAGCTGCCCTGCAAGCAGGGTTAAAAAGAGATCTTCAGGTTGAAATGAAAGGACACTGGAGAGTAACTCAAAGTCATACGAAAAAAAATGATTATATCCATAAGGATAAATATGAAGGCAATTATAAAACCTAATATTACTATAATTTTAATTTGCAACTCTAGTTTTTATTTGTATGAGATTAATAAAATTGATACATTAAAATCATCATATAATCTATATTTTTGGACACAAGATGTATTAAGATAGATTTCTATGACACTCATGATTGAAAGAGAGTGGTGATGGAGCTTTTAAACTAGTAGGATTCTCATATGCTATTAAACTAGAGCTGATAAATATTCCAATTAGAGTTTATAACTCTAAGATGCTAAATGCAATTTCCTTGGTATTCAAGAAGAAAATAGCTAGATAATATACATAAAGTAAATAAAAATGGAATTGATACGTTGCACTATAAAATCTACTAAACATGGTAAAGAGTTTTATCAAGATGGCGACTGGCAGGAGGGCTGCATGATGAATCTCTCCATGAAGTGGGAACCAACAGTAGAGAAGTGCCTTTCTGTGAGGTGGATGAATGGCAAAATTCATGTCTAAACCCATTAGAAGACAAACAAGGAAATTTAGAGACACAGAGGCTTAGATACACTAACCAAGGGAAAAAAGCCAAATAGGGACTTGGAAGCGCTGGTTGAAGGACCGCCACCCAGCTGTTGGGCTGCTGGATCAGCACAGAGAGAGGGAACACCACACACCAATAGAGGAAGGAAAATTTAGCATGGATAAATTTTCTGATATCAGCCCTTCTCTGATATCAGAAGGGCTCTCACACACAGTGGAAATCAGGTACTACATTAGTGCACGGAACTTAGACTTCTTCCAATCTGGCCTAGGAGAGCAGGGGTGATCGTCATCTTGAGTAGGTGGTTGATCCAGGCAGTCGTTCCAGGATCCATGAGCTCAAATTGGAGGCCATCCCAGTGGCTGCACCAAAAGGCAGCTGAATGCTCCAGGACCCCAGCATTCTGACTGACTGTCCCAGAGGCTGAGTGTGCCTGGCGGAGCCTCCAGACTGGTCCTGAGACTCTGGAACAGAGGCTCCCCACAACTCCCAACCTGCACACTCTGGGCTGAGTTGCTTTCAGGACCAGACTTTGGAACACAGGTGGATCTGCAGGACCTACATGGGCTGGGAATGACTGTCTTTCCAACCCCTGCAACTCTGGAGCACTGATCCCACCTCAGTCTTCTGGGCAGAGATCACTTTAAGCCTCAGTGACATAGGAACCGAAGTGGCATTCTGGGGCCAGTGCTTCCCTCTTTCAGGCCCTGAGACCCAGAACCAGAGGCAGTCTCACAGAACCTGTGCATTTGAAGTGGAACTTGGCTTCCAGCTTCTTGGGTTTGCATCAGGGACTTCCCCAGGCATGGGGTTGTCTGGGCTTGTGCCTTCCTCTCACTGACCCCCCTTCCCTCGCTGGGCCTGAGATTGCCTCAAGAGACATCCCTTTGGGGCAAATGAGGGCTTCAGGACACTCATGTTTGGGGTGACAGCTGTCCAGGAGAGCTGAGCTCTTCTAGTATCAGCAAGATATCCTTGCAGCTGCTCCAGGATCCACAAGACTTCCAGTGGCTGTAGGAGCCCTGGCTGAAATGGGGAAAGAGTTTGGGCAGGCAGACAAAAAAAAATGCCCAGGGTTTCAACCCAGGAAGTCCAAAAATTGTATTCACAGGAAGTAGGGGCAGTAAAAGACTGCACCCCCTCCACAGGAGAAATATATTGGGAGGACTCCTGGGAATCTGACGTCCAGCTGAAAACAGGAAAACACAGTCCCTCCAGGAACCTCACCCTGGAAGTGCCTCCACCAAGATGTCAGATATGAGCATACAACCCCACTGTATATTTTGACCTCAGAGATAATAACTCATAACCCTCCCAGCTCTCCTTTTCTTTTCTTCTTGTTGCTGCTGCTCTTTGTTTGCTTTTTTATTTTTTTCTTTGTCTGTTTTCCATTGTTACTTTTTGTTTCTTGTTTCTTGTCCTGTGTTTGTGTTGCTGTGGTTTAACATTGACTGTTTGTGATCTTGCAAACTAGTGCATGTCCTCTTTGTGTTGTTGTAGAGTCTCCCAGTAGTGAACCTCTCTGGTACCCCCTTCTTCCCTTTCCTCTGGCAATACCTAAACATTATTCTGCTCTCTTGCATCCTCCCTCAAAATCATCACCCCAATATCTTCCTCATTCTTTCTTTTGTCTACAGTAGCAGAATATTTTACAAAATCTCCAGTCTCTTGCTACTCTCTCTCCAATTTCCCCAGTTCCTCACTACCTTCCTATCATATGATCTTCACTCTCTAGACTTTTCCCCCACACCTACAGAGGTATTGGAAAACTGAAGTGAAGGACAAACTTGAAAATAGGTGTTTGCTTTCACATCAAGTATAGTCTTAGGCCTCTCTTGGAGGAAAACAGCTAATCCATTTGCTCTTCTCATAGATGGCAATTAATACTGTAACAGCTATAGTAGGCACAAAGTAGCCAGATAAACCCTGCCTATTATATGCATTAGTTGTACATATTAACTCTTATCCCTTATCTCCTGAGGTATTGGAAATCATACAGGTCCATAATAATTCACAGATTGGAGAGCCAGCTATTGAACTGTACTAACCAAATTGACCCCAGCCCAAATAAGCAAAGAGATAAAACTCCACACACATCAACAAAGTCTCCAAGAGATTTATCCACTGATTGATCTTGGACTCCACTCCCAGAAACTGAAAATGAAGGAAAAAGGAAAGACTCCTCCTCAATCCTACAACTCCCCAGTCAAGTAGTCCACATAAGGTGTCCTGGATGAGAACCTAGAAAAAAGTATCAATAATAAGATTATTAAAACAATAAGGGGCTGGAGCGGTGGCTCAGTGGTTATGGTGCTTGCCCAGCATGCACGAGTACACAGGTTCAAACTCCAGCACCCATGTACACAACTATGTTGGAGCAATGAAAGCCATGTGAAAAACTCAATAAAAATTGATTCTCTCTATCTCTCTCTCACACACTGTCCTTCTCTCTTAAAAAAATATCAAAGAACTAAAAGAAGACTTACAGAAGGAAATAAGAGAGCAATTTCAGGAGCTGAGAGACCACTTGAAAAAGAGTTAGACATTCTGAAAAGAGATGTAATGTAGCTCATAGAATTGAAAAACTCAGCCAACCAAATTTACAGCTCATTGTAAGAAACTAATATTAGAGTAAACTCAGTAGAAAATAGAACTTCAGCTCTTGAAGAATGAACGTCAGACAACAAAGACAGACTGAGCAATGTTGAATGCAAGGAGGACAGATGACAAACGAAACTTACTAAGCAGGATCAGAACTTCCAAGAAGTATGGGACAAGATGAGAAGAAATAACATGAGAGTTATTGGGATAGAGGAGAACGTAGAACAACAAACAAATGGCATAAAGAGTCTTCTCAAAGAGATAGTCAAAGAAAATTTCCTCTATATCAGAATTGATCCGGAAAATCAAATTCAAGACACTGATAGGAGACCAATCAGACCTAACCAAATGAGAAACTCACCGAGACACATCATATACAAAGTGAATAACAGAGAAATCAAGCAAAGAATTTTAAAAACAATAAGAGATAAACGCCAAATCACATTCAGACATTCAGAGGCAGACCAATAAGGATTACTGTTGATTTTCACCTCAGACCATAAAGGCCAGGAAAGCACGGAATGATACTTTTCAAATATAGAAGGACAAATATACTATACCCCTCAAAACTCAGCTTTAAATATGATGGGGAAAAAAATCCTTCCATGATGAAAACAAACTAGTAAGATACATGAACACAAAACCAGCTCTACAGAGAATGCTCAAAGATTTGCAAAGTTCATTCAGAGGGAGAAGCTAACAACTGCCAAAGTCCATAAACAGAAAAAAGTCATTAAAAACATAACTCACTAAAAGATACCCAAGATGGCACAAGATACAGCAAAGGTCACAATGCTAGGGACCAAGAATCATAAATCTGTTCTAACACTTACCATGAATGGACTCAATTCCACAATCAAAAGACACAGATTAGCAGTCTGGATCAGAAAACAATTTCCAAAAACATGCTGCTTACAGGAGACACACTTCACAGCCAAAATTAAACACAGATTGAAGGTGATAGGTGGGCAAAAAACCTACCATGCTTATGGCCCAAGAAAGCAATCCAGTGTTGTGATCCTTATATCTGACAAAGGTTAATTTTGACCAAAAATTAGTCAAAATGGATAAAGAAGGTCACTACATCAAAGTAAAAGGAACAATACATCAAGAAGACATAATGATAGTTAACAATTATGCCCATAATCACAACCCTTCCAAATATGTGGAAAAAGTACTCAATGACATTAAACCACTTACCAATTTCAACACAATAATACAGGGGGACTTTAAAACACCACTATCAACAATAGAGAGAGATCATCAAAACAAAAAATCAACACAGATATCTCTAACCTAAATAACTCTATCAATCAATTGGACTTAATAGACATCTACAGAATATTCCATCCCAAATCAGCTGAGTTTACCTTCTTCTCAGCAGCCCACGGATCCTTTTCAAAATATAACACAACTTAGTCCATGAAGCTAGCATTAGCAAATACAAAAAAAAGTTGATATAATCTTATGCATCCTGTCAGACCACAACGGTAAGATCTTAGGAATTAGCAGCAAGAAAAACAACAAAAAACACACAAATACTTGAATATTGAATAATATCCTTGTAAAAGAAGAATGAATCAAAGATGAAATGAGAACAGAAATCAAGAAATTCTTAGAAAAGAATGAGAATGATGACACAGCATATCAAAATCTATGAAACAGTGTGAAGACATTCTTAAGAGTAAATATAGCATTGAGTGCCTTCATCAAAAATCCAAGTAGACTTATGCTCCAACCTGAATCCCTACAAAAACAGCAACAATCCAAACCCAGACTTAACAGAAGGCAGGAAAAACCAAGTTCAGAGCATAAATCAGTGAAATTGAGAGCACACACACACACACACAAAAAAAAAAAATACAAAGAAGCAACAGAACAAAGAATTGGTTCTTTGAAAAAATAAAAGATTGACAGAACCCTAGCCAACCTCACCAAAAGAATGAAGTGAAGTAAATCAACAAAATCAGAAATGAAAATGGAGATAACACCACTCACTCAAATGAAAACCAGAAGATTATTAGAACTTATTTTGAGAAGCTACACTCTTCCAGTTTGATAACTTTGAAGAAATAGACAAAAATCTAGCCATATACGACATTCCCAAATTAACATGAGAAAACATGGAAAATCTAAACAACCAATATCACATAGCAAAATTCAAACAGCAATCAAAGGCCCCCCAAAACAGAAAGCCAAGGCCCTGATGGATTCTCAGCAGAGTTCAACCAGATCTTTACAGAAAAGTTAATACCTCTTCTTAGTAATCAATTCCATGAAATTGAAAGTGACGCAACGTTCCAGAATACTTTTTATGAGGCAAATATAACCCTGATACCAAAACCCAAAAAAGACACATCAAGAAAAGAAAATTACAGACCAATTTCCCTGATGAACATAAATGCAAAAATCCTTAATAAAATCCTAGCAAACCATATCCAAAAACACAACAAAAGGATAATGCAATCATGATCAAGTGGGCTTCATTCCACAAATGCAAGGCTGGTTAAACATACACAAATCAATAAATCTAATTCATCACTTAAACAGTATTAAAGAAAAACCATATTATCATCCTAATTGATACAAAAAAAGCTTTTGATAAAATTCAACACGAATTTATGTTCAAAAGGCTGGAGAAGACAAGGATCAAAGGAAGATTCTTTAATTTTGTAAGAGTCATTTATGACAAACCCATAGCCAACATTATACTTCATGAAAAAGACTGAAAGCATTCCCAATAAATGCAGAAACATGATCAAGCTGTCCGCTCTCATCACTCTTATTAAATGTACTCCTCAAAACCTTAGCCAGAGTTATCAGACAGGAGAAGGAAATCACAGGATTTTGAATAGGAAAAGAGGAATTCAAAGTATGGCTATTTGCTAATGACATGATCCCATACCTAGTAGACCTAAAAACTTAATCAGAAAACTACCAGAGCTTATAAATGAGTTTAGCAAAGTGAATGGTTACAAAATCAACACTCATAAAGCAATATCTTTCCTATACTTTAGCAGCAATTCCACTAAAGAAGAAATCAGGAAATTCATCCCATTCACAATAACCTCAAAAAGAATAAAATCTTTGGGCATTAATCTAACAAAGGATATAAAGCTTCCTACAATGAAAATTTTCAAACATTAAAAAAGAAATTGAAGAAGACCTGAGAAGATGGAGAAGCATTCCACATTCTTGGATAGGCAGAATCAATATAATTAAATGGCCATTTTGCCAAAGCCCTATACAGATTCAATGCAATCCCCATCAAGATACCAATCACATTGTTCATTGATATAGAAAAAGCAATTCTCAAATTCATTTAGGATAATGGGAAACCCAGAATAGCCAAAACATTGCTAAGCAAGAAAGATGAAACAGAAGGAGTCACAATTCCTGACCTGAAATTATAGCATATGGCAATAGTAACAAAAACATCCTTTGAAATAGTAACATTCAAACAGACATGAAGACCAATGGAACAAAATAGAAGATACCAAGACAAACCTACAAATCTTTAACCATCAGAGATTTGAAAAAGGGGGCAAAAATATAATGTGGAGGGAAGACAGCCTGTTAAATGGTGCTGGACAAACTGGACAACCACATGCAGACAAGTAAAATTATGTCCTTATCGCTCACCCTGCACAAAAATCAAATCAAAATGGATCAAAGAATTAGAAATTAAACCAGAAATCATACAATTGCTAGAAGAAAAAATAGGATCAGCACTCTACCACATCTGTATAGGCACCTCCTTCTTCATATGACTCCCATAGTTCAAGAATTAAAGCCAAGAATCAATGAGTGGGATGCTGTTAAACTAAAAATCTTCTGCACAGCTAAGGAATTAGTCAAATGTCAAGAGAGAACCTACAGAAAGGGAGAAAAATCTTTGCCTGCTACACTCCTACAGAGGGCTAATATCCAGAAGATACAAAGAACTAAAAAAACTGAACACCGAACCCACAAATAATCCAATCAATGAATGGGCTAGGAAACTAGACAGAAACTTCTCAAAAGAGGATGTCCAAAAATCCAATAAAGAAATGAGAAAATGTTCTACATCACTAACAATCAGAGAAATGCAAATCAAAACTTCACTAAGATTCTACCACACTCCAGTCTGAGTGGGAAAAAAGTAGAATAAGAACAATAACAGTTACTGGAGAGGCTGTGGGAGAAACAAATACTAACACATGGTAGGTGGGACTGCAAACTTGTGCAGCCACTCTGGAAAGCACTGTAGAGACTCCTCCAAAGGTAGGGTTGGAGCCACCTTATGACCCAGTTATCTCACTCCTGGATATTTTTCCAAAAAAGCTAGAATCTTCATACTACTACATACACAGCTACATCAATGTTTGTAGAAGCTCTAATTACAATAGCTAAACTGCGGAACCAATCCAGATGCCCCTCGCTGGATGAGTAGATTCAAAAACTGTGGTATGTATATACAATGGAGTTCTACTCTGCTCTTATAGAGATCTATATCATGGCATTTGCAGCCAAACGGATGGAAATAGGAAAAAAAAATATGCTGAGTGAAATGTTCCAAACTCAGAGACTTAAGGGCCGAATGTTTTCTCTCATATGTGGAAGCTAGAGTGAAATCTAAGACAAGATGAAATTTATCTAAGTTTATGTAATAAACTCAACATAGTTGAAATTTTACATGAGCTGGGAGATCCATAACTATAAAGGTGTGGGGAAAAGGGAGGAAGACAGGGAGAGGAAGGAGGGATTGGAACTCTCAGCTCCCATAAGAAGCCTAACTACACAGAGGTAGGCGATGAAACTCAGAAATTTAAAAAATTAATATACACATATATACTTATTTCTATTGATAACATGGGGGTATTTCAGAGGAGACTTAAAAGCAGGGAGTGGACAAATGGGGGAGATCCTGGAATAAGATCAGCCTTAACTTATTTTGTCAATATCCATGTATGCATGAATATGTAACAATGCTTCCTCCAATATTTAAGACATTGTTGAACAAATTAAAAAAGATATATCTAGTTATTTTAAAAATTGACTAAACACAAAAGAAGATGGTAATAAAAACATTAGTGTCAAAGATCTATAATGCATATATGAAATAATAGAAAAATGGCCCAATATAAGTTTGTCATTTTTAATAATTTAAATGTTAATGAATCACATACCCCAATTAAAAACAGCAACTGACAGAAAAACATATTTAATGTAACCCAAATATATGTTGCCAGCTGGAGGTGTACCTTAGACCAAAAGAAACATTACTTGAAAGAGAAAAAAATAAAAAGAAAAACTCTGTGTAATAGACAGCATAGAAGGCTATGTTAATATCAGACAAAAGAGACTTTAGATCAAAGTGTCAAAAAGACAAAGAAGGATGTTATATATTAATAAAAGTATCCCTACACAGCAAGAAAACATAAAAATTATAAACATTTGTAGGTTTAATAAAATCAAAATATATATAGCAAAAATTGATAGAAGTGAATAGAGAATGGAGAGGTCCAAAATAACAGTAAGAGATTCCAATATTCTATTCTCATAATAAGTGAAGCAGTCAGTAAAGACCCATTCAAACACAAATTAATAGAGGAGCAAAAGGAAGTCTAGTACAGGAAGAGGCAGGAGAAGGGGAGAGGGGAGGAAGGATTGGAGGGAAAAGGGGAAGAGAAGAGAGGAGTTAAAAAATAAAAAGTAAATTGTGCACTTCAAAGATACTAAATAGTCCTGATGTGATCAATAAAAACAACAAAATTTTAAAAACACAAAGGAAGATAGATAAAATAAAGGAATGGGGGAGGGGTGCGGTGTGGGGAAGTATTGGGGAGATATTAGGCCAAATTATTGTCACATTTTGTATATATATGAATACGTAATAACAGATCCCATCATTATGTATGACTATATTACACCATTAAAAATGCAGAAAAAGGAATTAAGTAAGGAAATACAGGATTTTGACAACATAATAAATCAACTATTGTCAATACAAACTTACAAAAACTTCCACTGAATGATAAAAACATAGACATTCCTCCCAAGACCACATGGGGTATTCTCCAGGATAGGCCATTTGTTAGGCCACAAAGTAAGTCCACCATCAGAAAAGAAGGAAATAGCTAGTGTTGAAAATGTCTTGGAGAAACCCGAGCCTTTCTGCACAGATGGCGTAAATACAAAAAAGTGTAGCTGCTGTGGAAAAAGAGCATGGTGTTTCTCACAAAATCAAATACAGGGTTACTATACGCTTCCGTGATTCCACTCCCAGGTGAGTGTGTAAAAGGTCAGAATAGAGCCTCATGGACGTATTTGCTTACTCATTATAAAGACGGAAACTACCAAAGAATGCATGGACAAACAAAATGTAGTGTATCCATCCATACATTAGAATACTCTTCAGCTTTAAAAAGGAAAAGATACCCTAACAAATGCTACATCTTGAATGAACTGTGAGGATGTGGTGCTAAGTTAAATAAGCCAGTCACAGAAGGACAAACGAGTCATGATTTCCTGTGCTCTACGTAGCTAGCTTAGTCATACCCATTCACAGAACAGTGGTTGGCACAGGCTCTGGGGTGGTGATGGGAGTCTTTTGACCTGTACAGAGTTTCAGTGAAGCAAGTTGAAGAGTTTGGGAGAAGAACTGGTTGAGCAATGATGTACTTGATATTATGGAATTCTGTATTTAAAAATTGTAAAGATATTGAATTTTAAGTTATTCATTTTACCCCAATTTATAATTATAAAAGTATATTTCTGTAAAATTGTTTTCATTCAATATATTTTTAAACACATCATCTAATCCTAAATATGTATTTTTGAAGTATGGTACATTCTTAAAAAGCAAATGTACCATTATTTATTCCCTCCCGCAAGCTTTTATTAGAGATCAACTTGGTATATATCATAACAAACATTTGGTATTTTATTATTTTCATTTTACCTACTGAAAGTCTTAGAAGTGCCTCATTGTATTTTGATTTGAATTTGAACAATGGTTAATAATATTGGGCATCTTTTCATGGTTTATTCTCTGCCCATGTCCCTTACTTATTTAAGTGTCCTTATGTTTTGCCAATTTTAAAACCCTGTTTATTATTGAGCTGCAAGCCTCCTTCATATAATCTGGAGACTTTTTCCTTTTAAAGATATGTATTATACATATATTTTTTCTCCCACACTATATTTTGTTTTTGAAATTTCTTACAGATTAAAAAAAGACTTAAAATGTGTAGAAGATTTAAATTTGGTAATAAACAATTTATCATTTTTGTTATGATCAGTGTGGTTTGTGTGCAATCCAAACAGAACTCTAATGACCTGCTTCCGTTTTTTTGTTTGTTTATTTTCTTTTTAAAATTCTTATGCTAGGGGTTGGAGATTTAGCTCAGTGGCAGAGCACTTGCCTAGCATGTGCAAGGCCCCAAGTTCGGTCCTCAGCCCTGAAAAAAAAAATTCTTGTGTTAGTATTTATGTTCAGATCAATAATACATTTTGCATTAATTTTTGTAGATTGTGTAAGGTAGAAGTTTTTGTATGGATCTCCAATTGTCTCTGCTTATTTTGTAGCACTAGGCCAAACTTGCCATAATTGTTGATACAGTTAGACCTTGATCTGCCATCTTTTGGGCTCTTTTCTACCTGTTCCACTTTTGGTATCATTTTATCTTCTCTGATTGTTTTTCTATCAGTTGAACAATCTTTATATTCCCAATTATCTGCACTGTAGGATTATTGGTTACACCTCTTTTCCTAACATTTTTGTGTGGCCTTTGAGGTTTCAATATGCACCTTTATTTTATCATAGTTTACATTCACAAAATATTAACCACTTCGTATTTACACATGTATGCACACATATATATATATTTTTTTTCTTGTAAGGACAGTGAGAGAGAGACAGACAGACAGAAAGAATCAATTTTTATTGAGTTTTTCACATGGCTTTCATTGCTCTGACACTTAGTTGTGTATGTGGGTGCTGGGGTTTGAACCTGTGTACTTGTGCATGCCGGGAAAGCACCGTAACCACCAAACCACTGCTCCAGCCCCACATATATATGTTTAAAGAAACTTTTTGAAGCATTCTTTCCTTTTTTTTCCTTTATGCTTTTTCTATGGTATAGATATGAAGTGTCCCTCAAAAGCTCGTGTGTGAAACGATGTAAGAATTTTCCGAGATGAAATGATTGTAGATTATGAGAGGTGTAACCTAGTCAGTGGGTTAATCTACTGATGTGGCTTAACTAGGTGGTAACTGGATGCAGGTTAGGTGGGACTGGAAGAAGCAGGTCACTGGGGATGTGCTTTGGGGTTTGTATTTTGTGTCAGGTGAGTGGAGTCCTTCCTAAGCTTCCTGGTTGCCATGTCCTGAGCTGCCTTCCTCTGCCATGTTCCTCCACCATCAGCCTCACCATCAGCCAGGAACTACGAACTTGGCTGGCCAGGACTGAACCTCCGAAAACATTAGCTAAAATAAACTTTCCCTCATCTCCGTTTTCTTATCATATCTTTTGGTGAACATGATGAAAAAATCCCATTAAAATAGCTCTTTTGATCAGAAGTTTTACTTTGATGTATGTTGGTCATCTTAAAATTTATTTTTAATATGTTTGCCTTAGATAATGAATTATCTGTCGGTCATTTAAAATAAGAAAAAGTATCTTTATGCTTACTTGCATTTTTTATCTTTTCAAGATTTCTTAATTTATTTGGTGTGCTGCCCCCTTTTCTGCCAGAACTTCCTATAAGTATTGGTTTTTCTCCTCTCCTCTCTCTCTCTCTCAATCTCTCTCTCAATATCTCTCTCTCTCTCTCTCTCTCTCTTTTATTTCATTGTAGGCAGGACTGGTAATGGGTTCCATATTATTTAGTTTAGATCTATGTTTCTTAAATCTGTGTTTTGTTATCTTGTTTTATTTGGGGGAAATTGCAGCCATTATCTCTTGAAATATTTCCTTTACCCTATTCAGCCTCTCATTTCTTTCTGGGATTCTAATTATATGTGTTAGCCCATTTGACATTCTTTTCCAAGCCTATGGTTTTTCAATTCCATTTGTGTGATTGATTTCTTTTGACCTAGCTCCTCATTCTGATGTTTTTATTCAACTGTGTCAAGTCTACTTAAAAAAAAATCCATCTAAGAAATTCCTTCTCTCTTTTATTGTTTTTCTTTTCTTCCTTTCTAATATTTCTAATAATCTAACTCTTACAATTTCTCTATGCAAAAATTTTCCATGCATGCTGGCTCCCTTTATACCTGGATCCCTCAACATGTTAGTCGTTGTTATTTTAATATTCATCTTTGGAAAGGCAGACTCTGTTCTCTTGTCCTGGCCCAGCACGTGTCTTAGATGAGACCTTTCTGTGAGTTCTGTGGGCAAGACTTTCTCAGCACCCTGAGCTTGCCATTTATGACGACAACCAAGTCCTGCCTTGTATCTGTGTGGATCTCACGTAAGTTCGAACCTCCTTCCTCTCTGCAGCACAGGGAGTCTTCTGATCATGCCACATGAGGTTGTGAGCTCCATAGTGTTGCTGGGTGGCTCTCGTGGGTTGACAGCTTTCCTTTGCTTCACTTCTTGCATGATCTGGGTTTGACAGGAGCTGCTTCCCTACCCCTGTGGTGCTTAATACTTTGGCTCCTTCTGAAAGAAATGTCCATGCACCACCAGGATTTCATGCTTTTCCATGGGGGAAAAATATAATTCCTTCTTGTAGGCCTGCACAAGAAAGGCCTCCGTTGAACTCTCATGTGTCCCCAAATCTCATTTGCTTGTGAGCACAAGGTGGAGTCCATGGGAAAGCATCTACTAATGGATGAGAACCTCCCCAGGTCTGGGTCTTTGGAGGAGTGCACATTATCACCCGCTCATACTCAGACTTTAGCAACCAACTAAAAACTGAGCTGAATTCCTTCTACCCACCTGCATGACGCCACTCCTTCTTCTAGGACTCGGCCGCACAACCGCCCCTGCATATCCCACCTCTACATGGCAGGGGTGGCAAGTAGGCCCCCTGCTGAATCTCAGACAACTTGATTGACCTGTGGTCTCGGCTTTCTTGGGAGTCAAGTAGCATCGTGGCTTATGTCACACTCAGCTTTTCCTTGTCATTGAGTGAGAGCCATGCTTGGCAGCTTTCTGTATCTTAGACCTGGCTGGTAGGCACTGTCATCTCTGCAGGCAAAGTCAGCCAAGGAGAACAAGGTAAACTGGCTGGAAAAGCTAAAGACCACAAAGCTGGTTATTTAGTTTTCCATGTGGCCTTCGTTGCTCCTACACTTTGTGTGTACTTGGTGCTGGGGTTCAAACCCAAGTCCTCATGCATGCCAAGCAAGTATCATAACCACTGAGCCACTGCCCCAGCACCATCATATTGTTTTAGACAAAGCTGCACAGAAGCCCCCATGCCGCAGGCCTCTGTAAGGTAGGACCTTGCCATCTGTCCTTAGAGAATCCTCAGTGCCTTGCATGTGCGTGGTCAGACAGCCAGCCAGTGTGTGTTGAGTTCTAAGTTACCACATCTGCACCCTCGTAAACCAGGACTGAGGGGTTTGCTGTGCGGAGCAAATGAGGGTGGTTTCAAGCGTGGAATTTTTCAGGTAGAGTGGGGTCAAAGAGATGTTGCTACCTGACTTCTAATGAGACCTTCTTTTGTTTACAGCCATGAATAGAGAGAAATCTTCCCCAAATCTCTTTGAGGGATGCAGGAAAAGTTTCCAGTGTGTCCCTAGTGCTAATTCTAGGACTGTTCCCATAGCATTCCTCATAATTATACGTACCCAAATTGGGCTAATCAAAGCCAAGTGACGTGAGTGACACAATCAAGTAATGTCTCTTCCCAGCAAGTCCTTTCTCCCTTGACAGTTCTTTAATAACCCGCTCCCTCTGTAAAAATATCAGCAAATGACGGAGGGTAATGAAGCCCACAGCTCCGCGGCTTCACCTGTTAGGCTTAACGAGGCTCACGCTGCATTGCTCCGGATTCTGCCGGGCTGAAAGCCAGCCTGCTCATTTAATCAAGCCCGGTAGCTAACGCTAGTTTCCTCCTGGTGACTGCGAGCCTGACTCAGCTTGATGAACGCCAATGCCTGTGACCGAGGAGTAGCAGGCGGTGGTTAAAGGTAGGCTGAGTGCTGTTTGTAAGCTACTTCACAGTCACTGCAGGCCAAGGGACCACGATGGGGGGCACCACTTGCTGTCCTCTCGGCTCTTTACCATTGCAGGCAATGAGGGCCACTGCACAAGTTCACCTTGGTCCTCTTTAGCCTCAACACCATTTTTATACATGGTATAAAAAGGAAATCTTTGTCCAGCGATGTGGAGGCTCAGGACAGCCTATTTCAAAGTCCCTTTTGCAATTGGTTTGCACAAAACTTTTACTGTGGTACTGGCACAGACAGCCATGGAGGGTGAAGGATCATTTGCAAACAGCCGGGAACATCTCTTGTCAATGAGAGCTGATTCTTTGTCCTATAAAAGCATGGCATAACTGATGCAATTTAGCTCCGAGCGTAACCCCCAGCCCTTTCTGTACTTCACACATTTTGAGTTGAATCCACCCTCCGTATCCCTGCACCTTTTAACTCTAACAGCGTAGATATAGTTTGCAGATGCAGTGAAATAGAAGCAAAGCCCATTCTTCCCCCCTCTGCCTTCTGCAGGAAAGACCTCAACATGCCGCCTCCCCCCACCCTACACACACAGGGAAGAGCGGTTCTTGGAAGCCAAGCCCTGTCTCTGTTTTCTCAGACAGTATCAACAGGGAGCAGGGGTGGGTCTGAAGCCCGGGTGTTAACAGGACAGGCTTGGCACCATGCAGAGGGGAACCACAGGCACAAACCCTGGCTGGTGGAGCCCGCTCTCAGCTCTCATCCACCCTTGACTGCAGGATGGGTCTTCCCCTCTGATCCTGACTCACTCGGCAAATCTGGAATAGTTCAGTTTATTGTGCCTCCTCCTCCTGGAGGCTCCCCAGCCTCTCTCCCCAACATACCCAGGTCTTCTTAGCACATAGTCCAAGGGCCAAGAACTGCTTCACATTTCACAATGCTGTAATTAAATTTCAAGCAATTTGGTGATTTTCTCAACTCCCGGCTTGCAGTCCACGACAGGTGCAATAATCACAACTACCGTCCCCAAACATGACTTTTAAAACTGAGGTTTTCTTTTCCCCGATGTCTGTCCCTCTAGAGTCAGTGACAATTAGCTTGAGACAATCTGAAAATTAGGCTTAGAGCAGAGGAAGACACTCAGGGCTCAATGGCTTTGCCTAAGTTATAAATCTTAGAGCATTTGTTGTCCCAACCTTTCCTTTCTATGCCTTGTCTACTCCAGTTGGGATTGGAAAGCGGCAGAAATTTCAAACACTTCGAAGGCCTGATGTTTTTGCCTAAGTTCACTTTTTTGTTTGGTGGTTTGGAAAAATGAAAAAGTAAATTGTCAGACCATTTTTGTACTCTTAGGATAATTTTACTTCCTTTTCTAATAAATTTGAGCAGCTTAAGCTAATAACCGGTTCACTGTCTGGTCCGTCCACTGTCAGTGTTCCCGGCCCATGCCTTGGGTACGGATGAATGGGTAAGCTCCTTGTAATCATTCAGGGATACCAATGGAAGGGGGTCGGCCACATTTTTCGTCTCTATCCCAAAGGACATTTTATTCATTCCCCCATAAACAGAAGAGGAATTGAAGGAGATGGAATCACTTAAATTCCTTAACCTGAGAGTGATTCACATCACATCATTTATCCTCCACTGCTAGGAAGTTACATGCCGCATCCGAATCACAGAGAGCCAGAGAGTGTCCCCTTGGACAGCCACTTCTGTGCAGCAGCTCTTGGCTCCGCCAGCAGCCACAGGTTGCTTGAATCACGGCTACGTCACTGTTTGCGTTTGTTCTACTGCCCTCCTGAGAGATGATGCCCAAGCTTCCTGCACTTACTTCACCAGTTCCTGGCTCAGGGTGTAGCTCAGTGGTGCAAGAGCCTGGGTTCAATCCCTGACACCATAAGAAAAATAATCGTCTAATTCATCAACCTCTGCCTATTTCCAGCAACACAAACTGAGGTCCAGACCTCTGGCATAATATTTGGGTCTCTGCCCTTATATTTGGACATCTTCTTCTGGAGCATCTCTTCCATTTTTCCATGACATTTTCAAATGAAGGCATGATTTATTCAGTCCTTCTCCTTTGAAACTACTTCAGAAGTTCCTCATTTCTCTTATACTCTTTCCATGGTGTGCAGTCAACCGGATTAGATCCTGAGGTGCCTTGGTATTGAGCTAGTGTTGTTTTGAGTTGTGCCTGAGAGTTTGTCTCCAGATGAGACCAGCATTGGAACCAGTGGACTGTTGCCCCTGGGGATGAGCATCACTCAAGCCATCAGGGATAGAACCGAGAGGCGGTGAGGTAGACTGCCCTCAGGTGGGCTGACCATGGGCATAGCATCCTGCTTCTCCTGCCCTCAAACTGAGACTTCTTTCCACCGTTGGCTGCCCTGCATCTCAGGTCCACAGACGCAGACTGAACTAATCCTGAGCCTTCCCAGACCCTCATCTGGCAGGTGGCAGTGTGTGGGGTTCTTAGCCTGTGGAGTCAGGTAAGCCAGCTCCTCACATGTGTCCTCATGTGGCATATGTTCTGAGTGGCTCTTCTTTCACCACAACTGTAAGAAGTAAATGTGTGCATTGAACCCCACACTCTCCAGGAGCTCTGTAGCCATCTTCTCCGCAGCCCAGGCTTCACAGTGAGAGGTGCAACCACCGATCTTAGAAACTCAAATTCAATTGTGTCCTGAGGCCAGGTGGGCGACCGCCTTGAAGGTCAACAGTCGTAGCAGTGAACAGAACACTCTGACTCTCCAAGAATCCTGGCTTTGTCTAGAACATCCTGGTGTTGCTGCAGTGAAGTAGACTGCAGGCTGAATCCTCTCCTGATCTGTGTAAGTCCGAACCTGGCCGAGTGAAGAAGATTCTAACATGAAGACAAGTAGAGAATGTGGCAGGTCCAGGCTGCTGTGGGACTGCTGTGCGTGGCCATGTGTCCTGGCTGATCAGGATGCTCAGAGCATCCCTGGAGGACAGGCATGGCATTGGGAGACTGTAGGACTCTATAGGTGAACAGCAGTTCAACTCCTGAGGATTATGGAGCAAAGACTTTCCGTCTCCTCTGCAGATAATTGGTCGCCTTTAGAGAATCCATCACGGCCAACTACTGGGCCTTAGAAGAACTGAATGTTTAACAATAGTACACGTATCATGTGATCTGGACTGCCCATGAACTTGATGCAATCTGACTCACCAAGATGTAAAGCTGGCTGGACACAGCCACTCCCCATCATCAAGTGCCGTACAGGCTCTGAAGGCACAAGACATTGACATGACGAAGTTCCAAGTGCCTGCGGCCCTTGTGCACGCCTTCTCTCTTCTGAACCTGTAGGCTCAGGGGGCTTTGCCTGAAATTGATGTGGAGAGAAGCCTGAGTGGACCTGGTACCTAGATGGTTCTGTTTCGTATGTCTCGTAAGTTTGGGTTTGTGCTACTATAAAAATTATCATAGACTTGTTGTAAACAACAGAAAACCGTTTCTAGTAGTTCTGGAGTCTGGAATTCCAAGGTCAAGACACCAACAAGGTTGGTTTTGGTGAGGGCCCTTTTCTGGATTTCAGATAGCTGACCTCTCCCTGTCTCCTTGGAAATCTGGATCTTTTTGATCACTAACATGATAACTTACATGGCTTTGGATTATGGATTATTTTGTGCTTCAGATTTTTGGATTAGAGCTGCTTGACCCATACATTCTATATCAATATCCAAAAATCCAAGAAACTCCAGAATCATACACTCTGGGCCCCAAGCATTTTAGATAAGAGATTCTCAAACTGTGTGAGAAAGCAAGGAGAAGCACCATGCTGATTACATTCCCAGTTGTGTAACTGCCCACGGATCTTGACTGGATTTACCCCTGTCTTCATCCACCACTCACTCTGCTCTCTTTGCCTTTAAGGTACACCACAGCAGGTGGTGACTCCTCATCTGGAAAGATGAGCTCCATGATTACTGAGGAGCCTGGGTCACTGCTCACCCTGGCTGCATCAGCTTTCAGTAGGTTTTTGTTTGTTTGGAGGGGATTGAACCCGGGGGTGCTTACCCACTGAGCCACATCCCCCAGCTCTTTTTATTTTTTATTTTGAGATAGGGACTTGCTACTTTGCGTGGGACCTAAGTTGCTATGGTTGTCTTTGAATTTGAAATCCTCCTGCCTCAGCCTCCTAAGACACTGGGAGTACAGGCGTGCACCACCGTGCCCAGCTTTGTTGATTCTTATTGGCCTTCACCACAGGGCTGACATCTCAGAACTCAGCTCTACCAACATCCTCATAGCCTTCCCTCCAGCTTTGCTCCCCTGCGCTCAGACGCTGCAGCATGAGGTGCCAGGTGCATTGGAGCCCCAGCATGTGCCGTCAGAGCGCACTCTCAACTCGCTCCAGCATTTTCCGCCTGATACAAACAGTGTGCAAGTCTCTCCGCATCACCTGCAGGCTTGCTCTCCCAGCCCACCCCAAGTTCAACTTGGAAGCCATTTTTATTTTGCTTCACATTTGCTTCCATCCCTCATATTAGCATTTACCAAAATGCAGCATGATTGTCTAATTACCTTTCAGTATGGATTCTCCTATAATGCTGGGAATTTATGTCTTTCCCTCATAATTACATCTATAGCATCTAGTTCCCTTTCCTGGGTGTAGTAGGTGCTCATAGGATGTGGGCTGCATTTCATTAAATTTAGCTTGAATGAAATAATATCTTGAAACAGTTGCTCAAATTATTTGCAAGTATGCACAGAATAAAATGGATCAGCAAGGTCATATTTTGTACATATTTAAAGTGGAGTTGTGAGACTGAATTTCTTATGAGAAATCTCTTAGTGGCATTATAAAAATGAATAAAGCCTTTTTATAAGCAAATGCAAATTAAGAAAATCATATAAATAGTTTGTAGATAACTTTTAAGTTTACCTTTGCCCCAGCTGATTAAGTCTACTTGGTGTGAAATATAGACCTAGTCACAAACTACAGAAAAAAAAGTTTATCTGCTCTTTTAGATATAACTGATACATACATTCTGACACCCTATCTATTTAACTAAAAAAACTGATCTTTCTTTCAATACTCTTCAACTCTATTCTCAGTAGCAGCAAGCAAATGTAGTAGCATTGATTTTAGGCAGAATAAAGAAAAGCATAGATTATGCTAGCTAGAATTACACCTCAGCCTTGTATAAAACAAAATATTTCATTGGGATTTATTAATTACTTGGTATTCAAAACATGCTGCATGTTTCTTTGCAGCTTACAAGATAAGAAAATAATTTAAGAATAAACAAAGGAATCTTCATATTGGCCTTATTATATTAGGAGTCAGAATTTCCAACAGTGGATGAATTAAAAACAAGTCATTGTTCTCAAAAGTTCAACTATGTAACTAAGGACATATTTTAATTCCAATTAAAAAAATTTTTGAACCTGAAATATATTTGACATGGCACTAGAAATTAAGTCCTGAGAAAGAGAAGTTTTTACCTTCAGTGAAGATTTTTAAAATGTAGAGAAAATAATTTCCCACTCAAATCCATTCACATGTATTGTGCAAAACACTGCAGCTGGGTGTTTACATGTACTAACTCAGTCCTCAACCAACAAAGAAGACACATTGAATTGGGAATTTTTGTTGATTGAATGATTGCAGTGCTGGCATCCAACCCATGGCCTCAGCTGTGTGAGTAGAACACTCCACCACTGAGGTACATCCCCAGCCCTGGCTTTCATTTATTTATTTATTTAGGGTACTAGGGATTGAACCCAGGGCTGTTTGATCATTGACCACATCCTCAGCCCTTTTTTAAGAAAAAATTTTGAGATAGGGTCTCACTAAGTTGCTTAAAGAATTGCTAAATTTCTGAGGCTGGCCTTGAATTAGTGATCCTCATACCTCAGCCTCCTGAGCCAGTGGGATTGTCTGGGCATCCTTTAAAAATACTATTTTATAAATAAAGAAACTGAGTCCCAGGGAAGATGAGCAACCTGCCCAAGGTCATCCACCTGGAAGTGCTGCAGCCAGGGTGGTCCTATGGTCCACCCCACAGTAGAGACGTGGGGGTGAGGGCACTTACAGAGAGAGTGAGTGGGAGGGACTGTGCATGGGAATGTGATGAAGCCCCCACATGGTTTGTGACTCCGCTGTACTGACTTCTCTCCCTCTTTCTCTCTCTCCTTTGAATGTTATTTATTTAAAGAAAACTTCAGAATTCCCTGAAGCATTAAAAAAAGGACCAAGGCACCTGTCCTGTATTTTCTCCAAGGCTGGTACCCTGCCACCTGTCACATCATCTCTAGAGAGCAGAGGTTGGTGCAGTCACATTAGGTCTCCCTTGCCAGGTGTCTTCCCCGAGAAGTACTGGCTTTCTCCCAGCAAGTGTCCCTGTGTCTATTTCAGGCTTCCAGCTCCAGACCTGAGAAACAGGAGGAAAGAGAACTCACCAGCACACCAGGGTGCACTTCTGAGGCCTGTGGGCCATGTGCCTGTCCCCCACCTCTGAGTGTCCTTTGGCTTGCTTGGTATACAAGGCCCATGGTAGCTATTTGGTTTGGCGGAGAATGGGATAAAGCTGAATCTGCTCCAGCCTCCCTGAGGCAGGGCTCAGTTTCCATTGTTCAATGGAGGCCACAGCCTGAGCTCCACACTCCTCACGCCTCCTTACCAGGGCAGTGTCATCCCTGTTCATCTCCCACTCACCAACCTCCTGTCCCATCCGGAGAAGACCTTGGTGACAGCTAGATTCCCTGAAAGCCTTCGTGGGAGTCACTTAGCTATAAAACTCAGAACGTGTGTCCAAGGTCACCACCTATGGTACAAGCCTGATCACCGAGGACGGTCCCTGCCCACCAGTCGCTGGAGGGATCTGAGTAGCTTGTTCCTTCTGGTGTGCAGAGTGGCCCAGTGAGGGACTGTTGGCTAAGCAGGGGCCGAAGGCCTCAGGAGTGGGGACATGGAGATGTGGGCCTTAGCTCACCCTCGGGAGATGTGAGGGTAGCCTCCTCCCCCAGAACTTTCTGGTGTAAACTGATTTCTAACTCCTGTAATCCCTGCTGGTCAGCCTGGACCTGGCCCAAGTCCACTTGTTAGATTGGCTTTGGTAGCTACAAGAGACACATAGATGGCTAAGGCCAAAGCTCACGGACGTGTCCTGTGGGGCCATCTTCCTGGGCTCCTCCCTTTCCTGTGCTTCCCTTACCACTGTCCTGGCCAGCAGCTGCCCTGTCCCTGCTTGCTGTCTGCAGCTGAGCACATGTTCAGGGAGGATGATAGCCACAGACTTGGCACCACCTCAGCTCCCTTCCCTTCCTGCAGACCTTGTGGGGTCATTGCCTCTGCCCGAGAAGCCAGGACCGAGGCTCGAGCAAGAGAGGAAATGGAGAGCCCCAAAGGATTTTCCTCATGGTCTCTGAGCTTTCGATGCCTCCCTTTCCACTGCAGGGGAGAACTGGCGGGCCTTGCCTGGATCTCTCTGCGCTCCCTCCAAGGGGTCACCTCTGTGTGTGGTTTGGTTTGTTCAGCAGGGTACAGGGTACAGGCCTTACCACTTCCCAGTGGAGCTCAACTTATGTCTACCAGTTATGCCATTCAGACGCCACCACAGCTGCGCAGGCACTTCATGAAAGTCCCACCGCTGAGGTCAGGCAGTTAAAGGACACAGGTCTGCATCTAACCTCCCTTGCTCATTTCCTGAAGCTCTCTGCCTTGTGTTGGGGAAAAACTGCTCCTCCATGTGCACCGAAGAAGCTCTCTGCTCCTCCCCAGGCCATGCCTAGCCTGCTCTGCATCCCCTCCTTCCAGCCCCTCCTCTGTCATCGGGTTATGCTCTAGGTACACGGTGTCCCCCGAAGCTGGTGTGTGACGGTGCAAGAGGGTCTACAGGTGCAGGGCTGAATGAGAGCACAGTCCAGGTTGTCAGTGCCCTGATCCACTGCAATGGATCGGCTGCCCACTGTGGGCTTGCGGGGTGTGGCAGGAGCAGGTGGGTCCCTGGGGCAGTGACTTTGAGGTTTAAATTTTGTCCCTGGGGAGCAGAGCGCTTTCTCCTTCCTGATTGTCCTGTCCTGAGCTGCTCTCCTACTCCACACCCTTCCACCATGACCTTGTCCTTCACTTCAGGCCCCAAACCATGGCATTGGCCATTGATGGACTGAGACCCCTGAAATCATGAGCCCCCAAACACATTTTCCTCCCCTCAAAGTCTTCCTGTCAGGTCTTTTGGTCACCAATGTCACTTTCTCAAATAATGTCTTCAACATAAAATCACACTGTCGTATGTACTAGCTTAATCTTCCTTTCAGTTCATTTCTTTCTCAGGACTCTCCCTATTACCTCCTTTACAGAAAAAAACAAATATCTATATCTATATCTATATATATATATATATATCTATATATATGTATATATATATATATATATCTATATATATATATATATATCTGTCAGTTTGATCTTTCTGTGAATAATACTTGAATCTCCTATTCCCACCACTCCACTGAAACTGCTCTTGCCAAGGTTAAAAATTTCCTCCATGCTGTGACATTCAGCAGCCACTCTTCACCATTTTGGACTCCTTAAGTGCATTTCCTCTGGGTCCTGTAAGGACATTTGCTTCAGTTGGTGCTTCAGCTGAGATGCCCTGAGCTCATCCTTTTAGTTCCTGGCCTCTGAAGCTTGGAATCTGCCTTCCTCCTGGCTGGCATCTTTGCTTTTTATGTTTATGATCTAAGTTATCAGCAAACTATGATGCAAGGGGCTCCTTGACCCAATGACAGTCAGCTCCAGAACCACGGATAACCTTCGTGCTTTCCCCAGGATTGGAAGCAAGCGCTGAGTTCTCTCCAATTAGTGCCAGTCCCAGGCAGGGCTTTGAAAAACAGAAAAGAAAAAGTACACAGACAGGAAACAAAGAAAGAAAATTGCCTAATTTACCAACAATGTGATAGTCATGTTAGATACAAAGAACAGCAAATAAACTACCAGAGCTGATAAGTGAGGGTAGGGTCACTATGGATCATATGAATTTTCAAAAATTTCAGTACATGATTTTGAATTAAAGCTTTTCAAAATGCAATTTTAAATACACCAAACACCATGAAACCTTTTTATATAATCTTAACAACATGTGTGCAAGATCTGTGTACTAAAAACTATGAAATTCTGAAGGAAAATAGAGATCTACATAAATGGATGCATGTTTCGTATTGATTAGTTGAAGGACAGCATCATTACAGTACCAATTCCTCTAAAACTCAGCTTTATATTCAACTCAATTTAATACAAAGTATTAGCAGGAAGTTTTGTAAAATGACTAAGAGGATTCTATAAGTTATGCAGAAATGTAAAAAAACTAGAAAATCCAGTTCTGAAATAGAAGAACAAAGTTGAAGAACTGACACTATCTGATTTAAAGACTTACAAAACGATGTTTAAGACATAGTCTATTTAGAGAAAGTGTTTTTATATAGGATCAATAGAGAACAGAGTCCAGAAATTAAACCATATGGAGACTCAATCAATTTTAGACAAAGGCACACAGGCAAATCCAGGCAGCAGGACAAGTTTTTTAACAAACTGTGCTAGGAGAATTGGGTATCTATAAGAAAAAATCTCAATCCATATGGGACATCCTACATAAAAATCAATGCAAAATGAATCATAAATCTAAATGTCAGACTTTTCTGAAAGAAATCATAAAAGAAAACCCAATGGTTATATGTTAGACCAAGATTTCGTAGATATAATATCAAAAATACGTCTTGAAAAACAGAATTCATAAATTTGACCTCATCTAAATGAAGAACTTGAATCTTTGCAAGGCACTTCTAGAAGAATAAATGTGTATCCCAAAGACTGGTGGGGAATGTTTGCAAGGCACGTATTTGGTAAAGGGCTTGTGTCTAATGAAGTACTCACAAAATACAAGAGGCTTGGGGTGTGGCTCAGTGGAAGAGCACTTGCCTAGCAAGCGTGAGGCCCTTGGGTTCCATGACCAGCACCTCAAAAAATAAAGAAAGAATGGAAGAAGAAGAAGAAGAGGAGGAGGAGGAGGAGGAGGAGGAGGAAGAGGAAGAGGAAGAGGAAGAGGAAGAGGAAGAAGAAGAAGTAGGTGGAGGGGGGAAGAGGAGGAAGAAGAAATAGCCAATGTTTTAAGTGCCTGAAACATACAAATGAATACTTCAACAAAGGTGTCACAGGATGATAAGCAAATACATTAAAAAGTGTCCCACGTCTTCAGTTATTATAAATGCAAAGTAAAGATGCAAAGAGAAGTGATTTTGCATTTACTAAAATGGTAAATAAAAACTTACAAGAGCAAATGAATTCTCACACACAGCTGGTGGGATTGCAAAATGGCGGGGTGTGCAGGAGGAAAACCAAGTGGTGTGTGACCCAGGGAGGCGGGGTGACGGATGAAACAAGGAGGCAACCTCTTCCTGACCTGCTGTAGGCACTTCATATTGGATTGGAAAAAGAAATAGCATTATGGACCTTGTTGAACATTGACAATGACAGTCCAAGAATGGTTCCATGAGAAACCAGTTGTGGGAACAATGGCAGAGGGTGGGGGATACTTCCACCCAGTTGTGCAGTCTCAAGAGAAGGGCAGGACTGGCTGGAGGGAAAATGAGCCCAGAGGCTGCTTCAAGGGTGAAAGATCCTAGTTCACATTCCCATTTTCATGATAACTCTGGAGGCAGAAGGAGTAACTGCAATGGTCAGATCCTGGACCAGCTGAGGTCATGGACTGGTGTAGTGGGCAATGACCATCTCTGCAAATGAACCTGGCACATGGTGGGCTGTGGATGGAATTTACTTAGAATTGACTTACCTCCTGATTCAAGGTAAACTTTTAACAATGGGCCAAGCACAAGGCAGCTCCATCTTCAAGGTGGTGATTTCTGGGAACCTAGACCTAAGCATCTGCCATTTTTCCAAATAACTGATTGGTTCAGGAGTTCCCTGATCTTCCCAAGCCAGAGGTCAGAATCAGATAACTGCTGGAGGGCATATATCCTGAGAGCAATGAGAAGTGGGCACTGCACGCTGCTGTGGGCAGCCAAGCTGTAGCCATGAAAGAAGCCACCTGAGGATGAGGGGACAAAAACCAGAGAGTGTGGGTGAGGGGCACTGAGAACCCAGGCAAGCAAACCCCAGAGAGAGAGAGACAAGCCAGGGCATCGATCACAGCTCTCGGGAAATGAGTTCTCACTCGAGGCATCGGAGGTGCACGCCAAGACTCAGGCCTCTTCGAGCTAAGTCTGCTTTGTTGGTGTTTCTATGACTCATTTTCCCCTACACACCCACACAAAAGGGGCAGTCCTTTAGAATGTGCATTCTCATCAGGATCCACATTTCTGCCAGCAAGGAGAAAATGGTTTGGAGTAGTGGCAATATATGATTTTCAAATTTAAAGCACAGATAGGCGGATTAGATGATAGATTAGATAGATGACAGTTAGACTGATGATAGACCAACATGCATTTACAGTTCATGTATACATAGTATATCTATTGTGATACAATTAGGAAAATAGTCTTAAAATTTCTGGAATGGGGGCTGGAGCAGTGGCTCAGACGTTACACTTGCCTGGCATGCATGAAGACGTGGGTTCAAACTCCAGCACCCAACACAACAAAGTGTTGGAGCAATGAAAGCCACACAGAAAACTAAGTAAAGTTGATTCTCTATTTTTTTCTATCTCTTCTATTGTCCCTCTATCTTTAAGAAAGAAGAATAAACTACAGAAAGAAAGAAATCTGGAATGAAAGGTTGAGAATACTGCTTTGCAAGTTCCCTGCTACTTAACAAGAGTGAAGACAGAATCATGCACAGAGGCCCCTGTGCTGGGATTACAAGGGAGGTCTCCCCTTCTTTTCTCTATTTTTCTTGTGAAGAACGGTCTTTGATCAGTGATTAGGTAGCAACGGCATGGAGGTGGCAGTCCTGAGAGGTGGCAACGTTGGGGTGATCTCATAGTCACCTGGAGGGTGCTGGACTTCTCTGGGCAGTATCAAGAGCCCATACCACCTGAGCCAGGAGCTGCTGTGCCCTGTGCCCACTTCCTGGCCAAGGTCACTGCTCAGGTTATTACAGCATGCACATGTTCCAGAGGTGCCACTCGTAAAAACGCTTACTTGGCTTAATCCTAGAAGGAAATTTATTCAAGTCTAGTCTACACTCTGGTTCAGTTTATGCACCTGGATTCTCAATGGCAGTCAGTAATGATGTTATTTAAAGGCATCTCCATTCAGCAACAGATCCTCAGTTTACCAGGGTTTCTGAGCAGTCCCAGGTACTGATCCGATTTTCAGGGGCCAGCATTGATATTTCTGCCTCTGTAAACACCAATGTGTAGAGGAATATAAGAAACCAGATAGTAAGAAGTGCCCGATACTTTCTCCCCATCAATGCAACGCCGTTGCTGTTGATGAGTCTACACCTTTGCCACACGAATCCGTCCTTGAGAACACCAACTGCATTAGGAAACCATATCGCTCGTGACCTCTGTTTTCCATGAACAAATGGGACCAGTTAATTTGTGCCTGTCTTATTCTTTTTTATTTAATTTTTTCTCTTATGAGAACAGGCAAGATTTTGAAACTAATTTAAAAAATCAATAAACTGTTATTGAAAAGCAAAAAAAAATTAACAAAATGTAAAGTGCCTGAGAAAAACTATAAAAGGTGCATGAATAAAAAATAAAGTACTTAAGATAAATTACAAAGGCAAGAGAGACTTAGTGACTTTAAGTGGATGCATCTTTTCATATTTTAAAACTACATTTATAGCAAAAATCTCAGTAAATAAGTTAAATATGACATTAAAAATTCTAATATCTAGGGGCTGGAGCAGTGGCTCAGTGGTTACCGCACTTGCCTGGCATGCACAAGAACGTGAGTTCAAACCCCAGCACTACCCATACAATGAAGTTTTTGAGCAGTGAAAGCCACATGAAAAACTAAAATAAAAAATTAATTCTCTCTTTCTCTCTCTCTCACTGTCCCTCTCTCTTTTTTAAAAAAGGAACTTTTAATATATAGATACCAATAAAATATGAATATGAACATTTTTCTTCCAATTAATTAGAGAGCTATATTTAGCTGTCCATGCATGGCACCTGCCAAATTTCTTTTCCCAAGGACTCATGTATTGAATTTTTTATTTCAGAAAATTTGTCATTAGCCCTGTGGCTGACTACTGTTTCCCTTGTAGCATAATGTAGTCCCCAATCCCATCAGTGACAGGTGCCAGGTGTGCAACTAACTTCCCGTAAGAAAGTACTTTAGAATGGTATTCACTGTTCTCTTCACTCAACCAGTACTACATCAGATTAAAAATCTCAGCCCTTAGTCTGAGAGTCTTTGACAAGCTAGCAATTCCCCAGCAAATTTCCTTTTCAGACATTGTATAGCAGAGATCAAGTCAATGCACACAATGGAAATAAACTTTGTTTTCTTAAATATTTAATTATTAAATAAAGACAAATGCATTCAATGTGTACAATATGATTCAGTTTATAAATATGCATGCAATGTAGTGATGATTGCAATCAAATGTTCTTTCATCGTTGCTCATTCCCCACAATACTGTTTATTGCATTTTTGCTTTTCACATGGAAGGGAAGTCAACAACAAAAGTTAGAAGTAAAAGACCCAATTCTGTATGCAAATCTTTTCTGTAGGGGTCTCTGGAAGTAGAAAGCTGGAGAGCGGACATGGGTACTGAACAGGTACTTCCTCTGCCCCATTGTATCTGCAAGCCAGCTCCGCCCAAGTGCCACAGAGGCAATGCCAGGTGCAGCTCTTAGGGAAAGCCATAGAGGATCAGCAAGCTCCGCCTCCCCTCCAAAAACTTCCTGACCTGTGATGTCCTGAAACCTTGGAAGAAATGTGAGAATTTAGCACATTATGTAGTATAGGTGGACAAATCACCATTCAATAGTGCCTCGAAGTTTTGTAGCAAATCTAATATCCAGTATCTATACACATTTTATATTATTTTGTTAATAACTTGTATGGTTGTTCTATAATAAATCTCTCAATAAAAAAAACGGCAAAAACAAAGTTTCATAAAAAAACCACAATATGAATAAAGAATCTTTCCATTTGTTTTGAAAAAAAAATCTGAATCTGCATGCTTCCTCCCCTTCCCACTCCAGGGCAGACAGTCTCCAAGCCTAACAGAGAACACTTCTCTGCTGATTCCCAGAGCAGAATTTCCAGGGTCCTGCTGCACGTTTCTCTAAATGGTTGGCTTTAGGGAAAATATGCACCGACGAATACAGTGGAACCAAATACTGTGGAACAAAATAATTGCATTTCTGCACTGCTTAACTGGGGAGCACTTTCTAAGAAGCTTGTGGCTGGACAGTGCCACCGTCACACACCTGTGCACCCAGCCTACAAGGGACAGCCGGCTGCACTCCCAGGCTATGTGGGAGGGCTCATTGTTTAGTTGTGTTTTTGTTTTTTAACTTCTTTATTACAAGCTAAGAAACAAACACACACACTGGCCTCAGCCTAATACTGGGTCATGATCCCCGACCCACTGTCTTCCACCTCCGCATCAAACCCCTCTTGACCATCTTCAGGGGCCACAGCATGCAGGCACCTGTCCCTCCTGTGATAACAAAGCCTTCTTCTGGAACACTCCTGTGGACCTGCCCAAGGCTGCTCTGCAATTACCTGTATTCCAGAAGCAGAAGAACACACTAAAACTAAAATAAAGCTGCAAGTAAAGTGAACGAGGAAACCATAACACCATCATTCGTTATTATTCTTAACTACACAGAATTGTATGCACTGTACTTTTAAATGATTGGCAGGGCGGTGGGTTTGCTTACACCAGCAGCACCCCAAGCCTGAAAGTAACACCTTGTGCTGCAGCTGTCCTTAAGGCAACAGTGTAACTAGCAGCAGGAATCCCCCAGCTCCACTGGGATCTCACCAACTGCACTCCATGGGTAGCCCGCCCTCCATCTCAACTTCGAGTCCTGTGTACAGCGTTTTGTTCCTTCTACTGATTCTGCTCTGGTACAATCAGAGAATTGAAGTGAGATTCATGTAAGTTTCTATGTCTTAACATAATGATGTTTATGATTCATTACTTACATTGGAGAAAATGGAAATAAAACAAATGTCCCAGTGACAGATTGGCTAAATAAATGCATTGGTTCAAAAAGGTTTTGTATTTGAACATTATTTGGTAAATATTACTTGAAATCATAATCAAAATTTTATGTAGTGAACGAATGCTACTATCATATTTTAAGTGGGCATGTGTGAATGTGTAGACACTCCCAGAGAAAGATGATAGATAGATAGGTGGATAGCTAGTTGATTGATAAATAGATATAGATAGATGGATAGATAGATGATTGATAGATATAGATAGATGATAGATAGGTGGATAGGTAGATGATTGATAAATAGATATAAATAGATGATAGTTGGATAGATAGATGATTGATAGATATAGATAGATGACAGATATAGATAGATGATAGGTAAGTGGATAGATAGATGAATGATAGAATGATAGATGATAGATGGATAGATAGATGATTGATAGATATAGATATATGATAGGTGGATAGATGATTGACAAATAGATATAGAAAGATAATAGATAGGTGGATAGATGATTGATAGATATAGATAGATGACAGATACAGATAGATGATAGGTGGATAGATAAGTGATTGATAGATATAGATAGATGATAGATGGATAGATACATGATTGATAGATATAGATAGATGATAGATGATTGACAGGTACATATAGATAGATGATAGATGGATAGATAGATGATTGATAGATATAGATGATAAATGACAGATATAGACAGATAATAGACAGATAGATGGATGATAGAATGAAAGAGATATCTATTTCTATATCTATCAATCGTCTATCCACCTATCTATCATCTATCTATATCTACCAATCATCTAACTGAGTTCTAGGAACTTCTGCAGGTTGTCCTTGCTCTAGACAGTGAGAAATCATGTGCTGCTCTAGTTTGAATGCAGAATGTCCCCCGAAGTCCAAAGGCTGTATGTTCAAGGCTTGTCCCCAGCATGGTGCTTTGGAAGAGGGTGGAACCCTAAGGGGGGCAGCAGGAGGTCCTTAGGTTGGTGAGTGCTCCTGCTGGTTCCTGGAAATGGGGTGAGGTTGTGTTCCGCAATGCTCTCCCACGGATCTGCTACCAGGGCTGGTAGCAATGGAATCTTGTTCCCACACTGGGAGCTCCAGAACTGTGTGGCAGAACAACCTCTGTCTTTTCAAGATAATTAACTCAGGGATCTGTTATGATAGACAGCTGACTAACAGATGTTTTTGAGCAAGAACAATCAAAGTCAGACATATTTTAGCAAGGATAATCTGACATCATTATGAGGGATTCATTGCAGGGTACCTAGATGGGGAAATGACAGTGATCATACAGTTATTGTCATAAACCAGCTTGGGGAAGAAGAGACGAGGATTTGGACTCAGGCACTGAGGAAGTAGAGAGGGCAGAGAGTGGGGAAGAAACAGAGAGAAGAGAGATAGCAGCACTGTGCCTGCCAACACTGCAGGGTCAGAGGAGGCAGACTCCCGAGGAATCCAGGAAGCAGTTTTATTCAAAGCTGTGCAGCATGGTCTGGAAGACTTGGGTCTCACAAATCCTGGACCTGGAGCTTGAAAACCCTTGCAGCTTTATACTCAGTGGGAGGTCACACAACTTTGATTAATATTTTCCCATTTTGACAAGCCAGACAGTGGTCACAAATTTTTACCAAAGAAAGCAAAAATAACATCTTTTACACAGGGTGTTCCTCCTGGGAAAAGGGGTCAGCCCGTAACTCAAACTCTTGTAAGATAAATAAGCACAGCTCAGAGCTTCACTGTCCCAGAGGAAGGTGCCAACCACAGCCAACCTCTGTGCAAGCCCTGCAGACACCTTGACAACGACATTGCTGACAGAGGCTGGCGGAGCTAGTTTAAAGTCACATTGTCACCGTAAATAGGGGCAAGGTCCTGAAACCCCTTCTCCAGCCCCCTTCACCACACAGACCTGAGGCAACAGAAGAACACCTGGCGTCAGCCTGTGACCTGCGTGTACTTATGTGCATGGGTTGCCCCTGGAGGGACACTGGTGGTGCCTTTATCATTCCCTCCAACTCATAAGAAGGTGCCAAAGGACTCGCTGAGGGGCTGGAGCCGTGGCTCAGCGGCTACAGTGCTTGCCTGGCATGTGTGAGAACGTGGGTTCAAACCCCAGCACCATGTACATAACAAAATATCAGAGCAATGAAAGCCACGTGAGAAACTAAATAAAATTGATTCTCTCACTGTCCCTCTCTCTTAAAAGAGGGGGGGGGGCTCCTTGAACAAGATTACTATCATTGTCCACTTTGTCCCCATCCTCCCGCACAGTGCCCAACCACTGTTAAGAAGATGGCCAAGGGGCTGGAGCGGTGGCTCAGCGGTTTTGGCGCTTGCTTGGCAAGCATGAGGACCCAGGTTCAAAGCCCAGCACCACGTACACGGCTGAGTGTTGGAGCAATGAAAGCCATGTGAAAAACTAAATAAAGTTGTTTCTCTCTTTCTCTATCTCTCTCACTGTCCCTCTCTCTTAAAAAAAAAAAAAGAAGAAGAAGATGGCCAAGCAATCAGTTTTTGATTTGTAATCGAGGGTGCAGGCAAAGCACTGTTTGCTCTCTCAGGCAAGAAGGTTACCTGTGACTGCACCCCAAAGTCCACTTGCCGAAGATGCTTTTACCCGGGCTCATACATGTAGCATTTCTGGGTTCAACTAATAGGGTTCAATATTTACACCAACTTATGCTGAACCAAACTCTAAGACAACTTATAGCTACTCACCGCACTTAAAATTGGGAGAAATATGCTCTGGGAATAAGGGAAACAAAGTATCTCCCCAAAGAACTTTTTAGTTGCCAGGAATCCAATACTGGCTAGGAACTTCAGTGAAATTCCCACCAATTCCTTCCTGTGCACACTTCACAAAGACCCATCGCCTCCCGAGTGAGAGAGGACAACCAATACCATTCAATTTCCCTTGCTAGTGTTGAGTCTGTATGAATATTCATAGGGGTAGGATTTGACCGAACTGTGCAACTTGTCTGATTTAAAAGTTATTGAGGGGCTGGAGTGGTGGCTCGGCGGTTTCAGCGCTTGCCTGGCAATCACAAGGACCCGGGTTCAAACCCCAGCACCACGTACATGGCTGAGTGTTGGAGCAACTAGGGCCATGTGAAAAACTAAATAAAGTTGTTTCTCTCTTTCTTTGTCTCTCTCACTGTCCCTCTCTCTTTAAGAAATAAATAAATAAAAAAGTAAAAGTTATTGAGCTTGATTTGGACCCTGAGACAGACTATCATAAATGCATTGGTTATTATAGCACTTACTAAAAATAATGAAGAATTCAGATGCTGGAATTAAAAGCTCAGAGGAGAGGATGGGCAGGTGAGGTTGCTCAAGTGTATGGAGTTGGGCAGGCAGGTTCCAGAGGACCCAGGAAGATGTGGCCAGGAAGGAGTGGAGGTTCACAAAATTCAGGGACTTTGGGGATACCTTTCAATAAATGGCCATTTTATTTTTCTGGCCTAAAGTAAAAGGATACATTATTAACTTTAAATAACAGATACATGAGGAAAATCAGACATTGTTTTTAGTTTCAAAATAGTTTCATTTTAAAAGCAATATTGTTGGAATGTGTTAAATTACTTTGATGTGTATGCGCCCAATACTCAACAGATGCGTGTGTACAATATGTCATGTTTGTATTTGTTTTTCCACTTGATATTGTGTTGAAAGTTTTTCACTTTAAAATGTTTTTATATTGGCTCTCCAAGATAAAACAGTATGATTTTTATTTTTTATTTAAATATCTTTGTTTGGACACTTGGATGATTTTTTACTACAAAATATTGTGTTATAATAAAAAGGTGAGACCAACATGCCTGAAGATAATTATTGGAATGCATCTCTGCTTATTTTAATAGTGGGAATTCGTAGAAATTTAATTATGGGGACTAAAATTTTAAGAACAGATTTGTAGAGTGGCCATGCGATGCAGGGGCCAGCCGTCCCGGAGCAGGCAGAGTGGTCGTGAATGCTGGTTCTGCCCTTCATGCGCTGTGGGAAGGCCAGCAGCTCACAGAAGCCCTTCACATTTCACTTTGTCCTCCTAAGAATGTGGCACATAGAATAGTTTAGTCTTCTAGATTATTAGACAAAATAAGTAATATGAAATGTATTCTTTCTTGATAAAAAGCCAGTGTTGTGAAGTAAGTACTCCATAAACCCGAGAGTGTCTTCACTTTAAACTAAAACAGGTCTTGCATGTGCCGTGGTCCCCCAGCCTGACCCGGGGTCCCACGCTCTTTCATTTGGAATGCCTCTGATCTCTCTCTCTGCTGCATTTCTGTTTTCTAAACTGCTGCAGGGCTGAGAAGGTAAATGTGCTGTATCTGTGCTGACAACACAATTCCTTGAGAACTGAAGAGATTGAGGAAGAGTTGGCTGAACTCAATAAACACTGAGTTCTAGGCCACCAACTTTCCAGAGACTTCCTACATAACTTCCAACAGTCACCGTTGCACCGTAGACATCAGAGGCAAGCGGCGGTGGAGCAGCGGGGGTTCCGTGCACGCTCTGGTCCGGGAGTGTGAAGGTGAGCAGCCCGGAGCTCAGCTGTGGTTCTTTGCAAATATCACCCCAAATGAGTCTGAATCTGCACCGCACCACCTCGTCACCAGTGAGGGGCGTGGAGATGACAATAAGGAATCTCTGTTGTAAGAATGTGCCAGTGAAATGCATGGATATAGGAAAGATGGCATGTGTGAATTTTATCGCACAACTTGAACAACTGATATAAGGAAAACCATCTTGTTCTTGTTTTTTTCTTCTTGTGATTTCATCAAGGGTTTGTCTTTACCTGTATTTCCTGTAGTAATATTACTGAGGGATCTTGTTTATTAAGCTCCTTGTGCCAAGTCCTTTAAAAATATTATTTTACATTTAATAGTTTCTTCCAATGACACAATGATTAGCACAGAGTTGAGTCAGGCCCAATAATCTGCCTTTGAGGTTCAAATTGGGAGTTCAAAGTAGGAAGGAGCAGAAGGCCAGTGTAATACTGTAATACTCTTTGTCAATCAGGGAAAGTCATTTCTGACTTCCTAGCTGAAGCCAACAAGCATGATCAATGAAATACAAAACCCAGGAGAGCCAAAATCACAGCCCCAAAAAGAAACCATGCACGCAGCCTGCAATTCTGCAGGTTGGGAATGCCATAAAGATCTCACCCCCTTTCTGACAACCCTCTTAGGGTGACACCAAAAAATCCAGGGTCTGAAATACACCTGTCAAATTTTTGAAGGAAGGAATTGAGAATTAATACATGAAACTCCACCAATAAATCATGGAAGAAATTGCCCAATATTACAAAATATTGTCAACATTTAAAAATAAAAGTGCATGCATTTGCTCTCTCAAAATTCAGTCATTCTGGCAATAATCAAGAACACAAAATAAAGGTTGGCAAGCACATGGTGAAAAGGATACACTTACACGTTGTTGATGGGACTGCAAACTGTACAAGCACTCCAGAAAGCGGTATGGAGATTGTTCAAAAACAACTAGGAACGGGTCCACCATTTGACCCAGCTATCCCACTCCTTGGTATACATCCAAAGGACCTGAAACCAGCAAAGTATAGTGATACAGCCACATGCATCAATGTTCATAGCAGCACAATTCACAATAGCTAAACTATGGAACGAACCAAGATGCCTTTCAACTAATGAATATAGAAACTGTGCCACATACACACAGTGGAGTGCTACTCAGCCATAAGGAAGCATGATGTGTGTCATTTGCTGGCAAATGAACGGAACTGGAGGATGTCTTGCTGAGTGAAATAAGCCTGTCTCAAAACACCAAATGTCAATTGTTCTCTCTGATATGTGAAAGATGCCCCAAATTTAAGGCAGAGAAGAGAGGAAGAGTCAAAGGGGAAGGAAATGGAGGAAGGAGGAATGAAATAGGGAAAGTCAGTGGAAGGAATAAAACTTAACTTGCTCATGTTCCTATGTAAACATATCACATTGAATCTCATCAACATGTATATCAACTAGTCACTAAACAAAAAAAAAAATACTTAGTAAATAACAGCAAGACCAGTACAAGGAAAAGAAATGAGGTGGGGACTGCTGGGGACTGAATTAGAGTAAGTCGTGCTGCATGCTTTTATAGAAATGCTGCTATCTATCCTGTAGTCAAGTGGATCTAAGAAGAACAGGGGTAGGGGGAAGGGAGGGGAAGGGGAAATGCTGGAACTAAGTTAAAGCAAGGTACACTCCAAGCTTTTATAAGTATGTCATTGTATATACTATTGTCACATATATTTTAAAAAAACATGTTTTTCATAGGCTTAAGAAAAAATCCAGTTATTCTTCCATCCATTCTAGTATGTGCCCAATAGTGGACATTTATCTATGAGTGGACACATCCTCAACACTGGACGTCTGTCCAAGAGTGGACACGTGCCCAACAGTGGACTTCTGTCCAAGAGTGGAAATGCACCCAAAGGTGGATATTTACCCACAGTGGACACATACCCAACAGAGGATATCTGTCCAACAGTGAGCTTGCGCTCAACTGTACACATCTACCCTGTTATGGCTGAGGTCACCAATGGTTCATGTTGATGACCCAATGGGACATTTTTCAGTACTGCTGCCCATTGTTTCCTCCTTGAAACTCTTCTTTCAAGAGGTACAGTGCCACAAATTACAAGCCTTCCTTCCTTGCTCCTCTGTGGCAGCTGCTCCTCAGTTTCCTGTGTGACTCAATCTCAGTCTCTTTTGGTAGCTCCTCTTCTCCCAGCTGTGTTCTAGATTCTGAAACCTAAGCTGAGTGCTGGAGTGTCATGGACACTGTCGGTACTAATGCACACCTCCACCTCAAAACTCCAGACCGCAAATCTGCTACTAAATTGTGCTTCCATTGAACTTACAGCTATCTTAAAGAAGCAGCCACATCCCAGCACTCAGGTATCAACCTGAAATTGCTGTTGTGTCTCCTTCTCGTTCTCTTTGCCCTCAAGTCAAGCCATCAATGACCATCTCTACTACCAACCTGGAATCTACGCACCATGTCTCAGAACAACTAGTGAGGCAGGATCCGTCGCCCAACTGCTAATGAGACAGTCAGTTAACTGGCCCAATTCCATTTTTGCCTCTGAGTACATTCTCTGCAAAGCAGTGAATGGTCTCTAGTAATGAGCCAATGTAATAAGCCCACATAGAATTTCTGCAGCTAAAATCATTATTCTTGGCGTATAATCTAAATTTTACAAACATCTAAAGGAACTTATATAGTCTAAGCTTCTTCAATCGGATGGACCTCAGTTTATACTTCCTGTTTTCCAAATCAGTCTTTCTGTCTGTCTCTGTCTCTGTCTCCCTCTCACTCTGTCCCCTTATTCCTGTCCCTGTAGTGTCACTCCTTCTTAACTGTGGACCAGTCACAACGGCTTTCTTTTAAAATTTCTTTTGGTCAAATATGCCAAAAGTTTTAATGACTAGGACACTCATCTGTGCAATTTCCTCTACCTGATAAGCAATTCCGCTCAATCCTCCATGGATAATCTCTCCTCTCCATTGAGGCATATTGGAAAATGTGTGTGTGTGTGTTCTAATAATCATTATTAAAGCCTCGTGATCTCAAACAAAAGGTTCTGCAGAACCTGTCGTTGAGAGTGTTTTAGTCATGTTTTTCATTGCTGTGACTAAAAGACATGACAAGAGCAATTTTAGGGGCTTACAGTTTCAGAGGTCTCAGCCCAGAGAAGGCTGCTTGCATTCTTGAAGCTCAAGGTGAGGCTGATCCTCATGCCAGAAGTCATGGCTCCAGGGACCAGACAGACACTCCATGCCAGATACGAAATGTGTACTCAAAGACCTACCGCCTGCAGCCACACCCAACCATCCCAAGGTTGCCAGTTAATCCCTTTACAGGGATTAATTCACTGGGTTAGGCTCCTGTAACTGGATCGTTTCGCCTCAGCCTTCCTGCAGTGTCACGCGTGAGATTTTGGGGGACACCTCACACTCAAACCATAACAGAAAGCATCCCTGCGTATAACTAACCTGGAGCCTCTCCCCTCACTCACTGCTGGGAACACCAAGTTCAGTTCAGAGGCCAGCATTGGCCCCCGCTCTTCTCAGGAAGGGCCCCTGCAAATCCCCTCCGCTCCCCAGGGGGCTCCCTGGCACTAGATTTTGAGGACGCATAACCTTAACAGGGCACTAATGTTCCCTGGAGCACACTGCACCTGCCGTGCTTCTGCTTCTCGGCTAGGTATTTGCTTGGTGACACTGGGTACACTGTTGCCCCAGATTCTTGGCAGGCTTAAGGGTGGAATGAGCGAAATCTTAAGTCTGAAAGAGAAGCTAGAGATGTGCACAGTGTCTGACATTCCTCAAACCCCACTGAGTGCCCACAGTGCTGGTCCCCCACAACATTCCGCCCCATCACCCCCCAGCACTGCATTTCCCAAATCCCAGTCACTCACAGAGGAATTTGATCGCAGATTCTAGCACTGGTTGGCAGTTTCTCTATTCTCATAAAGTCATCCTGCAGGGTATCCTAAAATTCTGGCATCCCTGCTGAGGTGGAGGTGGCCCTCAGGCTGGTACATGCAACATGGGGGAGCTACACAGATGGCCACCTTGAACCTGGTCCCTTCAGAAAATATACGCTCTCAGAGGCCCTGAGGATCAAGCCCGTGATCTGCCCTTACACAGCTTGAAGGTGTTCCCAAGCAGCATCTTCCTTCCCTCCACTTCTGCGTCCCTCCCTTAGGCTGACTAAGCCTGAGAGGGAGTCACTTGCTGGCCCCTGAGGATGCTGCCCTTGCCACACCCAAGCTCAGCTGGACCCTCAGGTGAGTTCTCTCACATTCTAGGCCAAGGTCCCTTGGACTCTTCATTTCCCTCTCTAGGCAGCACTAATCCTTTTAGTTAAAGAAATAAGGTTTATTCTTGTGATCGTTTCACAGCTGCTTGTCCACTTACATGTAAGAACTGCGCAGACACACACACAGTAGGGCCTTGTCTTGCTGCTTCCTCTGTGCAGGGCCAAGGCTGGTTCAGCCCACATGCATGTGTTTCATAGTGAACAGGACCCTGCAGGCTTCTGAAGGGCACAGACTTTCACTAAGGAAGTGGACACTGATGCTCATCCAGGAGAAATCACTTTTCCTAAGGAGTTTGTTCGGAGCACAGATTAATGCCTTCAAGCACACTGTAATGAAAAAGCTGACAAAAACATCCTAACAGGTGAAAAAGTTTCTCAGTGCATCAGCTCTTTCTGCTCAGCCATCCACATCCATGATGAGGCAGGAAATGGAAGAATCTGCAGTTAGATTTCCAGGAACTGCTAAATGTGTTGAATTCTACCAAAATCATGGAAGACAGATATTGAGGAATGGACCTGGTTAAATGATAGTGTCACAGGACATGAGAGACAATCATCTCAGATAAAAATAAATAGTTTTACGCTCAGTAGAGAGCAAATAATTAGGGATAGTTAGTGTTAAAATGCTGCTGTCTCCACTGGTGGGTTAAATGACATGGAAAGATTCCTTAAACTTCTGTATCATATGCAGCTCTTTGCACAAAGCCAAACTCTTCAAAGATGAAAGACGGGATAGCAGATCTTTTGACTGCAGGAGAAGAGATAGCAATAGGCTGCCTTCTAGAGCCACATACATCAGGTAAAAGATCACCCAGTGCCACAGATCCTGGAGACATGACAGACCATTAAAAAGCTTCCGCACCTGATTCTGTAATGGCATCCCAGTGCCAAGCGAAGCCAGCCAGGCACAGATGACAAGCTTGGCCAGGGTGGCCAATATGATGGCACTCTGCTCCATAAACACAAGGTCCTGAAATGAAAATGAAACTTTGAAGAGTCACTAGTGGGGACATTGAAAAGCCATTGTTCAAATGTGAAATGTGTGCAATGTGAATATGACTTGCAGAGGCCCATGCACACACACCACTGATACCTTTATTATTTTTCAGGAAGCCTTAAAAATCCACACAAGTCCCCTACATGAGAGGGGGTAAGAGGGTGTCTTTAGCCCTGGACTTCACTCAGAGGTGCTGCAGACATTGAACTCAGTAAGTCATTCCAACTTACCATGTTCAACATGTTTTTTGACTTTTTCAATAATAAATGGATTAATTTTAAATAACTGTTCTTGACCACCCTCCTCCAAAGTCTAAAACAATTTCTGCATTAATTTTAAGCATCAAAACATCCAGGGGTTAAGACAAGGGTTTGGGGTCACAAATGTCTTTGGTTGCTTTTGTCATTAGCAGTTATATGAAGCCCTCTTGGAATAAAGGCTTTTCTGTATCACACAGTGTTAACAACCAGATAAAAGAGCAGTAGAGGCACTCTGTGTAAAGTGGCTGCAGAAAAAAGTCACCAAGTACCAATCCCCAAGACGCAGAGGTCCTCTACTCACCATGTACCAATCCCTGAAACGCAGAGGTCCTCTAGTCACCATGTACCAATCCCCAAGACGCAGAGGTCCTCTACTCACCATGTACCAATCCCTGAGACGCAGAGGTCCTCCACTCACCATGTACCAATCCCTGAGACGCAGAGGTCCTCTACTCACCAAGTACCAATCCCCAAGACGCAGAGGTCCTCTACTCACTATGTACCAATCCCCAAGACACAGAGGTCCTCGAGTCACCACCTACCAATCCCCAAGACACAGAGGTCCTCGAGTCACCATGTACCAATCCCCAAGACACAGAGGTCCTCTAGATACCATGTACCAATCCCCGAGAAGCAGAGATCCTAGAGTCACCAAGTACCAATCCCCAAGACACAGAGGTCCTCGAGTCACCAAGTACCAATCCTTGAGACATAGAGGTACTCTAGACACCAAGCACCAATCTCTGAAATGCAGAGGTCCTCCAGTCACCAAGTACTAATCCCCAAGATGCAGAGGTCCTCTAATCACCACTTTCCAAACCCTGAGAAACAGAAGTCCTCTAGTCACCATGCACCAATATCAGAGACACAAAAGTCCTCTAGTCAACATGTACCAATATCAGAGACACAGAAGTCCTCTAGTCACTACGTACCAGCTCTGAGTTGCAGTACTCCTCTGGCACTGAAGAAGTCCCGTTGATTTAATTTACGTGTAATCTTCAATGGGTTGGTGACATCCACAAAAATGATCCCACCAGCTGCAACCACAGGGTCCTGTCTGACTCATTCCAATAAGCTAAACCAAAAGGAGTCACTAAATCTCTCTCTTAGAAAATATGATGACAGAATACAGAGCCCTGCTTCTCAAAGCTCAGAGTGCGTGGGGGTCCTGGGGTACATGTTGTAGCACAATCTCACGGAGCAGGTCCGGAGCAAGCACAGAGGCAGAGTGCTGAGTCTTACCCCTCCCTGAGCGATGGTAAAGATGCCAAGCCACACACCAACCTGAGTTGCAGGTCCGTAGAAGGCTAGGAAGCTCTTCTGTAATGCAGCTCCCTGTGGCCAGCAGCCCTAAAGTGTAAATTGCCTCCCCCCAAAAAAAAACAAAACAAAAAACCCTTCAGACTGATCCTCCAATCTAAAGGCAGAACCGTAAACCAGGGTGGCTCTGTCCAACAACTTAATCACAGTCCAGTGGCACCAGTGGTAACATTCGAGCCCCTTGCTCACCTGCACCTTTGAACACATGGTGTGGGCACATGAGGCACCCCAGGGTGGACATGCCCTACTTATTTCGACTTCAAGAGAAGGAACATTTGGTGGAGAGAGGATTGTGCTTCAGGGCAGAGCTCTGAGACAATCCTCTAGAAGCCCGAGGAGCACAAGGATGGGTCACACTAGCTAATGAGCCACACATGTGACACCCAGAGAACCTCATGGACACCCTGCTGAAGACTAAGCAGGCGTCACCCCAGGGTGGAGCTGACACCTGGAGAGGAGAGTGTGTACAGTAAGGAGCAGCTGTGAAAGCTCCGGCGTGCAGAGGTGGTGGCCGTGCTCTCTGCAGTGGCGCTGTGCCTGATTTGAAATGAATTAAACCAACGGGATCCCCGAGCTTGAGAAGTTCATAATCTGATACCAAAAAGGGTACAGCCGTTGACTCGGCCATCCAAAGAAGTAAAGAGGTGAAATGCTTTGTCGCAGAGAGCAACCATGACACAGCTTAGGGGAATTTACGAGGAAGCAAGACAGGATGGAACTGCAGCCTGCAGAGCTCAGGAAGTACAGTCGTCTTATCCGCACTCAGAAAACCATCACCCCCTAAAACCTCAACACCGATTCTGACCAGCAAAACTGGAGGGCCATGAAATGAAATTCTGTGAATCCAGAGACGATACCCTTTGTATTTTTGGACTCTTGGTGGCGTCCTATAATATATATATGGATCTCATCATATTGTATTGCTTTGTAGAGTACTTTGGGTGAAAATATCAGGCAACATATACAGCTAACGGACTATGACTCAAATGATGGTAAACTCTGCATCCACTGCTGCATCTTGGCTCTGAACAGCGAACCATAAAGGAGTTGGTAAAAACCATTGGTCACGGTAGGGGTGACACTTCTGGTGTGTTGCTTAAAAACACAAGTGGACCGGGTTAGTAGGCTAGGACAGGAGGGACATCAAAAGAGCAACTAATTAAACCCCTCCCTACCAGCTCGTATTAGGGGAGACAAAGTTATTTCTAAGCTCTTACCAGTTTAAACAATACTAAGTATGAAACAAATTTACAGTGTAAGAGAAAAGCACATGTTTTTTAACTTAATATGTTAGTTTTTAAGAACATGAAGTTTGCTCTGTATATACTTTTTAATGTAATTTTTAAGGAGGGAACATGTGATGCTCATGCATCTTTATAAAACAATGTATATGCCCCTGGTGTTTGACAGCTATAAGGCACAGGAATTTATTCACTAGAATTGTGAAAGAAAACATCTTAAGAAAGACAGATTGAATATGGCATGTGGGCAAAGGCACCTCTCTTATCTCCCCATGCCCACAGGTACAGGCATGATTACCAAATTAAGGGTCTGAGATTTCTCCCTGATTTCTCAGAACAGACTCACATTTTAAATTAACACACTTTAATTTATGTATTAGAAGGTTCAGGTTCATAGTTAAATAATACCTATGTATTACCTTATATCCAAGCATCTAGTGCCCTCTATATGTCCAGTATGTCATGGAGTATGGTTAGTATGAAACGGGACCTCCCGTCTCCTTAGACTCAGGATGATTATCATAATCAAGTTCACAGAGCCAGGATGGACATAGCAGTACTGGATTCCTAGCGTAGATTGCATTCTTCACCTTCTCTTTCACACCAGGAAGAGAGGAGACACCAGGAGGGTGACTTTGGTTCACTGGGTTCATGGTATCGCCAGCCCTGCTCACAGTGGAATTGCTGGCCTAGGTGCTGAATGGCCCACCCTGTGTTGTCCTGGGTCTTTGAAACTTTTGATCCATATCAGCAACATATGAGTTCCAATCTGACACTGTTCGCAGGGGCTATTCTCTTTAGCATCTAGGTTGTTTCTATAATTTTGCTATTGTAAATTGAGCTGCTATAAACATTGATGTAGCTTTATCTCTGTAACAAGCTGATTCTAGCTCCTCTGGGAAAATACCCAGGAGTGGTAGCTGGGTCAAAGAGTGATTTCATCCCTCAACATTTCAGAGTTTCCAGAGTGGTTGCACCAGTTTGCACTCCCACCAACAGTGTGTTAGTGCTCCTTTCTTCCCGCAAACCCTCCAGCATCTGTTATTGTTTGCATTCTTCCTTTTGGTCATTCTGACTGGAGTGAGGAGGATCCTCAGTATAGTTTTGATTTGCATTTCTCTGATTGCTAGTGATGTAGAATACTTTCTCATATGTTTTGGCTTTTTGAACTCCCACTGCTATGTATTTTCTGTTTAGTTCCATAGCCCATTTATTGATTGGAGTATTTGTATTTTGGGGGCTAAGATTTTTGATTTCTTTGCATATTCTGGGTATTAGCCACCTGTTGGAGAGGTAGCAGGCCACGATTTTTCCCATGTTTAACTAGTTCCTAGCTGTATAGAAGCTTTCCAATTTAATGGCATCCCACTCGTTAATTCTTGTGCTACCACAGTGTTGTTAAGGAAGAAGAAGCCTACAACAATATGGTGGAGAGTTGATCCTATTTTGTCTTCTAATAACTGTATTATTTCTGGTTTAATTCCGAGTTTTCTGATTCATTTCAATTGGATTTTTGGGCAGGGTGAGAGATAAAGATCTAATTTCAATTAGATCTTATGGCTAGCATATGGCTGTCCAGTTTGTTCAGCACCTTTTGTTAAATAGGCTTTCTTTACTCCAAGCTATATTTTGCCCCCTTTGTCAAATATCAGATGGTTAAAGACTTGTGGGTTATTCTCAGTGTCTTCTATTCTATTTCATTGTTCTTCCTGCCTATTATGATACCAATACCACGCTGTTTTTGTTAGTACAACTCTATAGTATATTTCATGTCAGGTATTTCAACCCTCCCATTTCATTTAATTTTGTTTGATTTATTTTATTTGTTTTTTATTTTTATTTATTTATGTATTTATTTTGCTTTGTAGTGCTTTGGCTATTCTGGGTTTCTTAGTGTTCCATATGAATTTGAAATTGATTTTTCTATATCTGTGAAGACTGACATTGGTATCTTTTGGGAAATATGTTGAATCTGTGCAGTTCTTTTGGTGGAACAGCATTTTAACTGTATTGATTCTGCCTAACCAAGAGCATGGGATGTCTTTCCACTTTCTCGGGTCTTCTTCAGTTTCTTTCTTCAGTGTTCACTGGTTTCATTATAGAGATCTGTAATTCCTTTGTTAGATTAACTCCAGGTATTTTATTCTTTTTGAGATTATTGTGAATGGGAGGAATTTCTTCTTCAGCAGAAATGCTGTTCGAGTATAGGAAAGCTATTGATTTATGGGTGTTGATCTTGTATCCTACCACTTTGCTGAATTCATTTATAAGCTCTAGAAGTCTTCTGATAGTGGTTTTTTGGGTCATCTAGTTATAGGATCATATCATTGCCAAATAGAAATAGCTTAGCTTCCTCTTTTCTTACTTGAATCCCTTTGACATCCTTCTCTTGACTGACTTTTCTGGCTAGGGATTCAAGACTAAATTGAATAAGAGTGATGAGAGTGGACAGCCTTGTCTTGTTCACAAGTTTAATGGGAATGATTTCAGTTTTTCTCCATTCACTATAATGTTGGCTGTGATTTTGTCATAAATGGCCTTGATACAATTAGGGTAAGTTTCTTTCATCTATATTTTCTCAAGACTTTTGAGCATAAACGGATGTTAGCTTTTGTCAAAAGCCCTTTCTGCATGAATTAAAATGATCATATGATTTCTTCCTTTAATTCTATTTAAGTGATGAATTACATTTGTTATTTGCATGTGTTGAACCAGCCTTGAATACCTGGAATGAAGCCCACTTAATTGTGATGTATTATCTTTTGTATTTATTTTTGGATGTGCTTTACTAGGATTTTGTTAAGGATTTTTGTGTCTATGTTCATTAGGGTTATTGGTCTGTAGTTTTCTTTTCTTGATGTGTCTTTGTTAGGTTTTGGTATCAAAGTTATGTTTGCCTCATAAAAATAGTTTGGAAGGGTTCCATCCCTTTCAAGTTCACGGAATAGTTTGCTAAAGGGAAGTGTTAATTCTTTTGTAAAGGTCTGGTAGAACTCAGCTGAGAATCTATCAGGTCAGATCCTGTGCTTTGTTTTATTGGAAGGGCATTGATTGCTCTTTCAATTTCAGTGCCTGATTTAGGTTTGTTGAGATGTTCAATATCTTCCTGGGTCAGTTTGGGACTGTTGTATTTGGCTTGGTAGTTTTCCATGTCCTCCATATTCTCCAATTTGGAGGAGTATAGTTTTTCAAAGTAGTTTCTGATAATCCTCTTGACTTCAAAAGAGTCAGTGGTGATGTCTCCATTTTAATTTCTGATTTTCTTTATTTCTTTCATTTCATTCTTTTTTTTTTTTTTGGTGAAGGTGCCTAGGGATCTGTTGATGCTGTTTATTTTTTCAAAGAATCAAATTTTTATTTCATTGATTCTTTGTAATTTATGTTCTCAATTTCAGATTTCAGCTTTGATCTTGTTTATTTTCTGTCTTCTACTGGATTTGAGATTGAATTGTTCTTCTTTTTGTAACAATTTGAGGTGTAGCATAAGTTTATTTACTTGGGCTCTCTCCTGATTTTTGGTGAAGACACTCAGTGCTATAAATTTAACTCATAGAAATGCTTTCAAACTGTCCCAGAAGTTATGATATGTTGTGCCTTCATTTGCATTCATTTCCAAGAATTTCTTGATTTCTGTTCTCACTAACTATTTGGTCCATTCTTCATTTAAGAGAATATTTAAGAGATATTCTTCAGTCTCCCTGTATTTATGTACTTCCTTTTTTCTTACTTTTAATTGCTAGGATCATACCATTGTGGTCTGAAAGGGTACATGGGATGGTATCAACTTATTTATTTGCTAAGATTACCTTTGTGAGATAAGATATTATCTATTTTGGAAAAGTATCCATGTGCTGCTGAAAAGAAGGTAAATTCAGTTATTTGGGATGGAATATTCTGTAAATGTCTGTTAGGTTCATTTGATTTCTAGAGTTGTTTAAGCTGGAGATGTCTTTGTTGATTTTTTATTTTGATGCTCTATCAATTGAATAAAGGTACATTATAATCCCCCAAAATTATTGTGTTGAAATCTTTAAGTGGTTCAATGTCATGGAGTAATTTTTTGACATATTTGGAAATGTAGGAGTTTGGTGCATAAATGTTAACTATGGTATGGCTACATCTTCTTGATTTAGCATTCCCTTAACTATGATTTAGTGGCCTTCTTCGTCTCTTCCAATTAATTTTTGATCAAAAACTACTTTGTCAGATATGAGTATCAAGACATCAGTTTGCTTTTTTGAGCCATAAATGTGGTATTTTTTTTCCAGCCTTTTTTCTTCAATCTGTGTCTGTCTTTGGCTGTGAAGTAAGTCTTCTGTAAGCAGAATATTGTTGGATTTTGTTTTTTGATCCAGTCTGGAATCTATATCTTTTATTGGGCATTGAGTCCATTAAAGTTCAGTGTTAGAATAGATATGTGATTTTTGGTTCTCTTGCATTCTGATCTTTGCTGTATTTTGTCCCATCTTGACTATCTTTTAGTGAGTTATGCTTTTATTGACTTTCCTCTGATTGTGGGCTTTGGGAATTGTTCAATTGTTCTGCTGTTTGAAGTTTGTCTTTGAGTATTCTCTATATAACTGGTTTTGTGTTCATGTGTGTTGTTAGTTTGATCGTATCATGGAAAGTTTTTATTTCCCAACCACATTTGAAGTTGAGTTTTGCTGGGTATGGCATTTTTGGCTATTAATTATTTTCTTTCAACATTTGAAAATTTTTATTGCATGCTCTCCTCAACTTCATGGTCTGATTTGAGAAATCCACAATGGCCCTTATTGGTTTGCTTCGAAATGTGACTTGGAGTTTTTCCTCTTATTTTTAAATACTTTTCCTTATTTTCTCTGTTATTCATTTTGAATATGATGTGTCTCGGTGAATTTCTCATTTGGTTACATCTACTTGGTGTCCTATAGCCCTCTTGAATATGAATATGTGGACCTATTCTGATTTGAGGGAAATTTTCACTGATTATGTCATTAAGAAGGTCCTTTATGCAATTCTTTTATTGCTCAATGTTGTCCCCTATCTCAATCACTCTCAATTTATTTCTTCCAATTTCATCCCATATTCTAGGAAATTCTGATCACAGTCAATAATTTTTTTTGTCTATCCTCCATTCATTCAAAATTACTGAACCCGTCTTCAATGTCCAGTGTTCTTTCTTCAAGAGCTGAAGTTCTATTTTCTTCTGAGTTTAGTCTGATATTAATATCTTCCATTGAGCTTTTAATTTGGTTAACTGTATTTTTCAATTCTAAGAGCTCTGCTAAGTTTTTTTTTACAATGTCTCTAATTCTTTATTAAAATGATGTTTCAACTCCTGTTGTTAATCTCTTACTTCATTCCTTAAATTTTCTTTTAATTGATCATTTTAAAACTCAGGTTGTTGTTTCCCTATGTTTTAATTTAGGTCCCTATCCATGAAATCCTTCACTGGGGGCTTTTGTGTTTGAGGACAATTGTTTCCCTTTTACCTCATTTTCAGTATCAGAACTGGATCCTGAGATCTCTCACTGGCTGATTCACTTTAGGACTTTGTTGATGGATTGTTTTATCTCTTCACTTATTTGGGCTGGGGTACAACTTAAAAGGAACAGGTCAACAGGTGGCTCCCCGACCTGTGAATTATTATTGACATTTACAATTTTCAATACCTCACCAGATAAGGGAAAAGAGTCAATATGTATGGCCAAAGCATACAATAGACAGGTTATTTTTTTCCTTCTATAAATGTTATGATTTTAATTCCCACCTGTGAGAGGAGTAGAAGGATTAGCAAACATCTTCTGCCAGACTATAACTGTCAACTATACCTGGTTTAAAAGCAAACGCTCATTTTCAAGTTTGGCATTCACTTCAGATTTCCAATATCTCCCTGGGTAAGGACAAATACACTTGAGAGCAAAGGAGATAGGATAGGAAGGTAGAGAGGAACTTGTTAATTTGGAGCAAGAGTAGTAAGGAAGGAAGAGGCTGAGGTAATGACTTTAGAGGAGGGTGAGAGAGGAATAATGTTTAGCTGTTGCTAGAAGAATGTGAAGAAGGGTGTAGCAAAGAAGCTCATGACTGGGAGGCTATACAGCACTGAACAAAAATGTGCTTGTCTGCAAGAACACAAACAAAAACAAAAACAGAGCTCAGCAAAACAAACAGAGCAAAAGAAGCAAGAAACAAAATCAAAGAAAGCAGAGGAAAAAAGAAACCAACATCTCAATGGAAAGTTGGGAGGGTTATGGGTTATTTCCACTGAGGAGTTCAAAATAGAAAGAAGGGGTTGATGATCACATCTGGCTTCTGGGTGGAGGCACTTCCAGGTTGAGGTTTCTGGAAGGCCTGACTTTTGCTCTTCTCAGCTGGAAGTCAGATTCCCAGGAATCCTCCCAGCACTGCCTTTCAGCATTCCTGGGTTGAGACCCTGGGCGCTTTTGTGACCACCTGCCCAGACTCCTTGCCCCACTGCAGGCAAGGCACCAAGAGTCACTGGCAATCTTGTGGCTCCCAGGGCAGCTATGAGGGGAGCTCAGAGATTCTAGGGTTGTGGCTTCTCTGAACTCCTGGCACCTGGGGAAGTTGCAGCCCAGAACTTGGGAATCCTGAGGCCCTCACTGGCCCAAAATGCATGGAGCTCCTGGGGCAGTATCCAATCCAAATTCACAGTGCCTGAGAGGCCTTCCTGCCCAGAATGCAAGGGACTCCTGGGATCATCTCTGCCCCTGAACTCACAGAGCCTGAGGGGGTCAGAACACACAGCTCTTGCAGTGGTCAGCAGCAGCAGCTAATTGTGCCACCCCTGGGGTAATCTCTGACCCAAACATGTGGCTCTCTGAGAGCTGCTTGTACTGCCCGCCTTCTCAAGATGGTGACCTCCCCAGCTCTCTGTGGCCAGTTTGGAGGCATGTCTAAGTTATGTGCAGTAGTGCAGACCCTGGGATCAGCCAAGGAACAGGAGCCCTTCCGATACCAGGATTCTCTGTGCCAGTGCGTCCTTTCTCTATTTGTGTGAACTCTTCCCTCCCTCTGCGTGCAACCAGCAGTGCAAACTCAGTGTGGTGGTCTTTGCAGTCGCAGCTGCTTGGCTCCCATGTGGTTTTTCTTCCTTGCTTATTTCTCCAAGCCTTGAGCCCCTAGTTTTCCTTTTTGTCCACTATTGCATTTCAGTGAAATTTTGTTGTCCTCACCTCTCATAGAGGCATATCTGCCTCCGATTGCACCCTGCTTCATGGAGAGATCGTACATGCAGCCCTCGCCCCGCCCGTCACCATCTTCCCAGTCTCCTCAACAGCTTTACTTGACTTTGGCCTCCATCATTAACAGACGTCTGACTTGCAGCAGCTGAAGGCTCCTTTTCTGTCCATGGGATCATCCGCTTCACGTACTTCTGTCCAATCTGTCTCCAATATATTCTGCTTAGCAAACATCTTGTGTTTGTAACCAAAACGTGTCCACAGTACTAACAAATGGATGATTTTGTGATACACTTCTCAGCCTTGGAGGAATTTTAGTTGAAGCTAATCAAGTGGCCCAACGCAGGTCACTATGGAGGCGTGAAGAGGAGAAGCAGAAGGTGGACCAGGTTTCTTTCTTAGGAAACCCACTATCTGGGCTCCTCAAACAGAAGTCGCTTTAGAGCTTGTGCAAGATAATGATTCAAGTTTCTCTTTACAGGCAGAAGACAAAGACAATGAGAGATCTGTCCCAAACTACTTCCTTAACTGCAACCATGTAAAGTCAAAACAATGGATCTCCTGAGTGTTAAATGAGCACCAAGCATTCGTTAGTGTAATTTGCTGGACAGCATTTAGATAAAGCCGTGTGGATCTTTCGATTGTCTCCAATGTGCAGAGTACAGCAGGACACAATTCTCTCTGCTGAGAGAATATGTTACTGTCATGTCAAACTACTCACCTTCTGCAGGGGACGAACTTCTCCAGGAAGCTTGAAAAGCATTTCTAGTTCTATGTGGCACTGGATTTTTGTCATAAAAAAAGATAAGGGGAGTTTTTTAAATCTCTTTTAAGAAAAGTCTATTATAGTGCCCAGTGCTCTGATTAGAGAGAGAGCAACTTAAATCTTCTGCTTATCAAAGAGAAGAGACAGCCTATGGCCACGATTGCTACTCGGCTACCTTCGTTAAACAGGAAACTCAGACAATGCCTTCTCATTTTGACTCCCAGCATAGAAGGAAAATCTGCTCTTGTATACCTGCATCAGAATTCTTGGTGCATAATAGATGTTTCACCTCACCTGTCTACACACAAGTTGTCAGAGATGCAGAGAGATCACATGCAATAGTAGAAGGACTTTGTGTTTCACATCAAGGGAGGAGTTTGAGTTTGGCTAGCACTTAATTCCTGTGTTTCCTTCAATGTCTTAGACACTTTCTCCCTGTTACTGGTCACCCAGACCATGTGCCCTATCTCCTGAGAACTTCCTGCAAATAATGTGACCTCTTCTACTTAGAAATATTAGTTTCCCTTGATTCCTTCAATGGTGATAACTTTTAAATGCTACCTGCTTGCAAACACTGTGGAATAATATTTGTAAATGGAGGGGATACATGAAGATCGTTTCAAGCAGCAGTGTGAGGAAGCATAGAGGTTAACATGAGCGACCTGCCTGTGCTCTCTCCCTTCATTAAGTAGGAAGGTCTGTAACCGTGTAATTACACTCACCACGGATGCCCATTTATCAAATCCTGTGGAAGAGCTGGAGGAAACAGATATCATCCTTTGTAAGAGAAGTACATTGAATGCAGAAATGCAGCCAGTTAATAGTGAGACAATTCAGAGAGGAACCTTAATCCTACTTTAATTCATGTTTCTTATTGAGACCACAGGATGCAGGACTCACGTGCCTTGAGGAGCTTCCCACATCCAGCCGGGAAGCTCCCGCTCCCTCGCATCGCACAGGCCCCAGGTACCTGGCCCTGCAGCAGAAACTCAATAGATGTTCCTTAGATGTTGAACGGATGAGTCAATTAATTAGTAATCATTTATATTCTGATTGCAACAGGCAGACTAACCTGCAACTGGGGAGAAATTGCTTAGTTATCTGACTTAGACTGCAGCAAGTTATCCAAGTGAAACTGAAGAGAGCCGGAAAGCTGTCAGGTTTTCTGTGCATATGTCCCCAAACCACGGCTCCAGATGGCTTCCTTGCTATTTCAGTGGGTGAGGACACCACTCTCAGAGGAAATATCACAGCTTCCAGGCCCCATTCAGTTTCAGTCTTTATTTATTTTTTTCCTATTGTTTTTAATTCCAAATCTATTCATTTACACTATATAAGTGAGAACATGTAGAAAAACAACATAAATAAAATAAAAATGCCTCCAGTCCCACCTCTGAGATTCTCCCTCAGCAGTATGCAATGTTCCGGGCCTTTCCTTCTCATTTCCTTTTCTTTCATCCCCACTCTTGGGAAGAGGTCATGCAGTACCTAGCATTTTGGAATATACCTTTTCTTCGACAAATGTGCATATTAGAAATATCATTCTACAACAAGATTGTAATTGACTGCATTGTATTTCTTGCAGGTGTGCTGGGAGTTTGAAAAATGCCTTTTCACAGACACTAAAAGTATGTCAATTTTTCTGACATAATGACACTAGAAATTTGGAAGGAAAAAAAGTCCCCATTTTGCAGAAGTTGTGTTTCTACAACTTCTTGATCAAGAACTTTAATAAATATTATCAAATAAATCCCAGTCCATTCGCATCTTTCTGGAAGTCCTCCATGCTCCATCTGCAGCTCCCTTCAACACCCTAGTAATGCAGATTCTCACTCACTTTTGTCATTTTCACCTTATCTGGTCACCCATGTAGAGAGCACTAGCAATGCTTCCATATGCATCAGTCATTTTTTTTCTTCTACAGAGAAATTGGTTCCCATGTTCTCAAGCCACTATTTCTAGACCTATTGTTCTCTTTCTTTTTTAATTTGTGAACACATTTTAAACATTTAAGACCTTGATATATTGTGAGTAATTTATCCCAACACTCAACCCATATTTAAGAGAAACTTTCATCTCCAGTATCTAATGGCAGATCAGGTGCCCGCAAACTTCAGGACATGATCCTGGCTGCAGAATGTTATCAGCTCCGCAGCAATGGGACTCACACCACTGACAACGTTCAGAGCGTAATTTGAAATGATTGAGAACTGTCAGAAAACACAAGTGGCTTCCCATTGAAATTGGCACTCCAGCAGTAAAAATAACCAACAACTCCTGCTCACACTGTTGTTCCTTTATTCAGCTAAGCACACTAACCTGCTGGTGTGTGTCAGGTCTGGGACACTGAAGAAGGGAAGTGTTTGAGGTAAGATCCTTACTCTTGGGGAGCTGACAGTCTGCCAAGCAGGACCTTGCTGTGTGCTTCTAACATGTGCAGGACTCCATACCAGAGCAAACCCCAGGGTCAGGGTTAGGGTCAGGTTAGGGCGGGGTTAGGGTCAGGGTCAGGGTCAGGGTGAGAGTCAGGGTTAGGGTCAGGTTCAGGTTAGTGTTAGGGTTAGTGTTAGGGTTAGGGTTAGGTATGGGTTAGGGTTAGGGTTAGGTTTAAGGTTAGGGTCAGGGTTAGGGTTAGGGTCAGAGTCCGGATTAGGGTCAGGGTTAGGGTTAGGGTTAGGGTCAGGGTTATGTTTATGTTAGGGTTAGGGTTAGGGTTAGGGTTAGGGTCAGAGTCAGGGTCAGAGTCAGGGTCAGGGTTAGGGTCAGGTTAGTGTTAGTGTTAGTGTTAGGGTTAGGGTCAGGGTTTGGGTTAGGTAATGGTTAGGGTTAGGGTTAGGGTTAGTGTCAGGGTTAGGGATAGGGTTAGGGTTAGGGTAAGGGTCAGAGTCAGTGTCAGGGTCAGGGTTAGGGTTAGTGTTAGTGTTAGGGTTAGGTTAGGGTTAGGGTTAGGTTTGGGTTAGGTATGGGTTAGAGTTAGTGTCAGGGTTAGGGTTAGGGTTAGGGTCAGGGTTAGGGTTAGGGTTAAGGTTAGGATTAGGGTCAGGGTTAGGGTCAGTGTCAGTGTCAGGGTTAGGGTCAGGTTAGTGTTAGGGTTAGGGTTAGTGTTGGAGTCAGGGTTATGGTTAGGGTCAGGTTCCAGGTTTGGTCAGGGTTAGGGTTAGGTTAGGGTTAGGGTTAGGGTCAGATTTTGGGTTATTTTAGGGTCAGGGTTAGGGTTTTGGTTAGGTATGGGTTAGGGTTAGGATCAGATTTTGGGTTATTTTAGGGTCAGGGTTAGGGTTTTGGTTAGGTATGGGTTAGGGTTAAGGTTATGGTTAATGTCAGGGTTAGGGTTAGGGTTAGGGATAGGGTTAGGTTAGGGTTAGGGGTAGGGTTAAATGAGGAAACACATATGAGTTTATCCTGTCTTGCTGCAGATGTAACTGGTGAGACACACACCATGCATGTGAGATGCAGCCTTTCTATAAGCTGTGCTCTGATGATTTCCTCCTGAGTTTCTGCCAATTACGCCATAGGACCTGGGAAACATTTCACAAAATCACATAATGTGGCTTAAGGAAAAGGCTTTATTGGAGGAAAAGAAAACATAATGGGCCAAATAACTTTGAGAGTAGAATTTTCAGCCTCCTGGTTCTCCCATTACCTCATCAGGAGGCCATTTGGGGCCAGGGACCTCTGTGGAAGGGCACAGCAGTCTACCCGTCCACAGGACAAGCGTGATGGAGCAAGCCTTTGATGAGGGGGTATCAGACAGACTGCCTGGGGCCCCAAACATTCTGGATGTGGTACCTACTCCTCTCTGGAGTTATACCAGCTGCTCAGCACCTGGGGAACACCTATGGGAAGGTGCAGTATTGAGCAATCATGCCATAGTCCCCCTATCCCTTAAGGGAAGGGGCATCTTCAGTACTAGTTGGTTCCTTACGTAGGAAACCCAAAGCGAGCCTTTGGATATTTAGTTGTTGGATTTCCGTGCTCATGGCCCTACAACATGAAATATCACTAGATCCAAGAATTCTGCTGGGGGTCAGTGGCAGTTGTATTTTCCATGAAGGCCTCAAAAGTTTTCTCATGTACAATCACTTCCTGTAATGTGTATTGACGCTGTAGTGAAAGTGAGATACAGAGCGGTTTACAAGTACCTTTCCACACCATGCTGAAGCTGAAAAATCACGAGTCAAAGCGTCCTGAGTTGGTGACCTTCTGCATTTTTACCAGGTGCATGTGTGTGTGCATGCATCTGTACTTCCGTGCTGGTTTTGTTAATAGGCTGAATTGCATTGAGAGATTGCTGAAGAGCAAATCAACCCTGAATTTCTGGGTGAACATCATTTGCTCATGATGCTTTCTTTTTCCTTTCTTGTGCACTATCTGGCCACACTGGTAAACTTTGTTAAGCATTTTTGCATTTTTGTTCTCAAGGGAAGGATATTACAGTGCATTTTCTTCATTTTAAATGTCTCCTTCTGGTTTGGGCATTAGTTGTCTCATTTGGCAGGAATTCGCCCTCCTGTAAGCTCTTGAGCAGCACAAGTAAAATTTATTCTGCTGTTAGGTGCATAGGAGTTTAGGATCGTCAGGTCTTGCTGAGCAGCTTACACCCTCCGTCATCAGGTGCCATTGTTTGGGGTAGCTGCAGCCTCCGGCCCCTTCTTGGCTAGTTTAACATGACACCTATTTGAATTTCTCTTGGTCTGTGTCTCATGTCTATTGGAACTAAAAAGGAGTGTGGATTACTTAACAGAAAGATACGTTCACTCAAGTTTTTGCTGAAGTCCAGGAAATATATGACCATTCTTGTTGTCTATTGTTACCTAATAAATGCTTCTATGACAGTGGCTTCAAAGGTGGCCAATCTTTTAACTCTCGTGACTCTGGACCTTGACTGGGTCCTGCTCAGAATGCCTCCTGCCACTGCTGGGCTTAGGTCCACTCTGCAGCTCACACATGCATTTGCAGGTTCACCTGGCGTCCTCTGGCACTTTTGTGGGGCATCTGGCAGAACAACTACAAGTCAGTGCTCCATATTTTCCCTCTTCCTTTCCTCACTTCGAAAGCAGCTCTCAGGAGAGAGGGTCTCAAGAAGACCTTGCAGAATAATCTATTGCCTGGCCTCGAAATTCACACGATGTCCCTTCTGCAGTGACAGCAGTCCATAACACTCCTGGGATCTGTGCATCCTCTCATACCTGCTAATGCACACCTGGCAACAGGGACACCATACCACACCTGGGATCTGTGTGGCCTCTCATACCTGCTAACGCACACCTGGCAACATGAACACCATAGCACATCTGGTGACCAGCACTCCACAGCACTTGGGGACCTGTCCCAGCCCTATTAATCCAGGTTTCCTATTTCTACTGCCCTCTCTAAAGTGCCCAGCAACTGCCTCGCTGGTAAGATGAGGAGTTGGTGTTCACTCACTTCTTGACGGAGAAGCACGTTTAATCCAGAAAAATGGCAAATGGACACAGGTTTGGGATATATGGGTTAAGAGAAGGGAGGGTGTTAAAGTCATGTCTATTCAAAGAAAAGAGAAGAACAAGCCCTCAGATATGAGTCAAGGGAAAATCCTGGGTGCCATTCCTTTTAAGCCCTCTTGTGAACCCTGAGCCCAGTCCTGCACGCATTCCCCTGTCTGCACAGACTCCAGCTCTGCAGCCTCAGCACCGGGACCCTGCAGAGCTTCCTCCCCCTCCTGCAGTGCTCTCTGCACCAGAGACCACACCCGCAGCAGAATGGCCCGCGACACCAGGGCATTTCTGCAACCCAAGATTATAGCCGGGTGTATGCGAGGGTCACAGGCAAGCACAAGGCCACACAGGACCAAGGGCGGGCAGGCTCAGTTCCCCGTGACTCTAGTGGAAGGAGCTGTTGCCCCAGGTGTCTGCCCACTCTGGCTCTCCTCCTGAACCCAGGTTTCCCCATCCCAGTAATCACGGAGGACATTCCCGACTCTGGAGAGCCCCGCTGCAGAGCCTCAGCCAACCTCTGTTCTGAGTTTTCTGTACCCAGGGGCGGTGGTTGTTGAATGTGGGACTCCTCTGGTTCTTTACCCCTGCCGATCAGTCACACTGCCCCAAACCTCCTTTTCTTCACCTTGATGCCTGTGATGTCAGCATGTCCAAGCCATCCACTGTGAGTGGCACACTCCGCGTTCTCAGAGTCGTCTTCCTCCTGTCCCCCATGACCCTCCTGAGGGCCTTGCTCCAATGACCAGCTTGGCTCAGACATCTCTTTTTAGTTCAGAAGCCCTTCGAGCCTTGGCCTTACGGGTGCAGTTAAGAATATCGTAACTGTCCCCGGGTATCTCCAGGGATCCTCAAGTTCCGCATATCGCAGACTTAAATACAATTTTCATTTTCCTTGTCACCCTTGTTCCTCCTCGGCCTTATTCTTGATGTGCGGTGACCCCGTCCATCCAGCTACCCTGACAGAAGCCTAGAATCACCCCGTCCCTCCCTCAGCCGTCAACTCTGCCTTCATTGATTCTTACGGTCCATGTTTCCCACACTATACTCTAAGGGATGTAAGGGCTTTATTGTGGAAGTAAAGCCAATCAAATCAGCAGAGGAACCCTCTGGTGGGGAAGGAAATGTGGGTAATAGAGTGTGGTCAAACACATTTCCATCCTAAATAACTGGAGGCCACACCACAAGTGTCAGCGAGCCCCCCGCCCTTCAGAGACTCCCTCCGCGGTGGAGTCCAGACCACCTTCTCTGTCCAGCCGTGGAAGTCCACCTCGGGTCCCGACTCCTACCCAATCCAGGCCTGGCGGGCGATGGGAGGCTCCGGCCTGTGCAGGCTGCTGGCCCAGGCTCCTGCGTCTTTCCTCAGCCTGCTGCATCTGTGTTGGCAGGAGGCAGGAGCCAGCCCCACAGCGTTCCTGCAGCTCCTTTCTCCTCCCAGAGGTCAGTGTCCTCTCCTCTGCCTCCACTTCTGACTCTGGGCACCTCTACTTGTGGAGCTATTCTCCTCCTCAGCTGGGATTCCCTCGGGGAAGGAACCAGGGTCTGCAGGTGTCTGCCCCAGGTCTGAGAAGTGGAGAAAAGAGCTTTCAGATGTCATTTCCTTAGCGTTTCCTGTGGCTAGTGTGTGTGTGTGTGTGTCTGTGTGTGTATGTGTGCATGTGTCTGTGTGTGTATGTGTATCTGTGTGTATCTATGTGTGTCTGCATGTGTCTATGTGTATGTGTTGTGTGTCTGTGTGTCTATGTGTGTCTGAGTGTGTATCTGTGTGTGTGTCTGAGTGTGTATCTGTGTGTATGTGTGTGTATCTGTGTGTCTGTGTGTCTTTGTGTGTATGTGTGTATGTGTGTGTCTGTGTGTGTGTCCATGTGTCTATGTGTGTCATATGTGTATGTGTATGTGTGTGTCTGTGTGTGTATCTGTGTCTGCATGTGTATGTGTGTGAATGTGTGTGTGTCTGTGTGTCTATGTGTGTCTGTGTTGTCTGAGTATGTATCTGTGTATATGTGTGTGTATCTGTGTGTGTGTGTCTGCATGTGTATATGTGTATCTGTGTGTGTCTGTGTATGTGTGTGTGTGTGTGTGTGTGTGTGTGTGTGTGTGTGTGTGTCTGTGTTTGTGTGTATCTCTTTGTATGTGTATCTGTGTATATCTGTGTGTCTATGTGTGTATGTGCATGTCTGTGTGTCTATGCGTGTCTGTGTGTCCATGTGTGTGTCCTTGTGTCTGTGTGTGTTATATGTGTGTATGTGTGTGTGTCTGTCTGTCTGTGTGTGTGTGTATGTATGTGTGTGCATGTGTCTGTGTATGTGTGTGTGTCTGTGTGTGTCTGTGTCTGTGTGTATGTGTGTGTGTCTGTGTATGTGTGTGTATGTGTGTATGTGTGTGTGCATGTGTGTGTGTGCCCACATGAACAGGAAGGAACGGGGAGGAAGAGGACTGAACCGCCCCGTGCAGTTTAGCACATTCGCCACTCCTTTCTGTCATTTCGGTCCCTGCTGTCTGAATCCACGCACACACGTGGCCCAAGCCAGTGTCAAGCGTCCGGACAGTTCTGGTGGGCTTCCTGATGAAGCACTTCCGTGCAGGTACCAGAAACCCATGGCCAGGAGCGGTCAGCCAGCCTAGGAAATTCAGGCCTTCCAGATGACAAAAGTGGGTGTTTGCTTCTTCTGAAAGGATTTTGAAGTGGGTGTGTGTTTGCAAACGGAGTGGGGAGAAGGACTTGCAGCAGGAGAAGCTGCAGGAGTTCATCCCCCTGGGACAGGGCGCCCTGACTTGAGATGCTTCCCAGCTCCAGCCGCAAGTTTCAACACCCTCCATCACAAACACAGAACGCCCTCCCCACCCGCAGTCGATGCAGCATTTTCGGACACATGGACTTGCAGCTGCTGAGGGGCTTGGGCACTGACCCACTGTGCCTGCATCCCCATCCCAACCCACTTTGGCCGCCTGCTCGCCAGCCCTGGCCTCGGCTCTCCCTGGATGAATCTCCCATGAATTCTAATTATAGGCGAGGGGATAACAACCAGCAGGAAGGACATATTTTATTTTTATACCTGCTGCCAGTACATTGCTACTCACGTTGCTCTGGGAAAAAAAAAATGTGTTTACAAATGTATCATTATGCGGCAGATCTTAAATTGCACGCTATCATCTGCTCCCGTTGACTACCGCCGGAGCAGAGCTGCTGCCTGGGAAAGGTCAGGGCTTTTCATTTGTGTTTTTTTGTGTGATGAATAACAAATAATGAACCACAAAATTTATAGGGCTGTTGAGATTTCCTTCCCATATCAGCAGACCATTTACCAGGTTGGTACGTTCTTCACTGGCATCAGACAAATCTGTTCATATCTATTTCATTTTTAATCCCAAAAAGGAGACATGATTGGGGAAAGTGCTGCTCAGAAGAGCAGCTGCAAGCAGATTACCTTACTTGTGCAAACCTCCACAAGCTGTTAATCGAAAGCCAAGAGGCTCATTGGATCTGAAAGCAGAAGAGGTGATCAGTGACTTCCAGAGGTGTCAAATGATGGCTCCTCGTCTCCGTACCTGCCAGGCCTGGCCAGCCTGAGTCTGAAAGGTGCAACATCAGCCAGGAGAAAGGAGATCACCTTCTCCAAGTGTGGCCATTGGCACTTCCCCTCCCAGGGAAGCATCTCAAAGACAAGATAGGTTCTGGTCAGAACAACCTGGGCTGATAATCGCCTCATGCCAGGCAGGTGCCCGCAGCTTCCAAGAACAGCAGGGCACCAAGCCCCCACTCCTGCTCACAGGCAAGCTGTGATGCCGGATATCGGTCGTCAGCTTGCAGGAAGGTGCTGAGGTCATGAAGGCCAGGACCGCTTGATGAAAGCAAGGCACCCTCCTCAAGCCTTAGCACAGATCTTTGGAGAGGGAAACAGCAGTGGAAATAAAGTGGGCTTTCAGGATGGCTGTGAGAATTAAACGCAAAAATCTTACATGCTCAGCACTCACTTAAAGCTTTTTCTTCTTTTTTGTTTTTAAGAGAGAGAAGGGGAAAGAGAGAATCAGTATTTTTATTTAGTTTTTCATGTGGCTTTCATTGCTCTGACACTTCACTGTATCCATGGTGTTGGGGTTCGAACCTGCATCCTCACACATTCCAGGCAAGCACTATACCCACCCAGCCACTGCTCCAGCCCCCGAAGCGTTCTTTCTTCCTGTGTTTATTGTTCGGAAAGATGTGACGAATGCAGAATAGAGGAGCTTGACCTCACCACGCACAGCGCCTGTGTTGACTGTCTGCTCTGCAGTCAAGCTGTCCCACCCCGCAAAAGAGCACTGAAGAAAGAGAGCCAGACTCCAGACACAGATCGGGGGCCTGGAATTTTACTAGCCAGTTTTCAAAATATATTTAACTCGTTCTCATAACCACCCTGTGAGGTAGATGGGCATGTTTGCATTTAGCAGAGGAAAACAGATATACAGGAGTCACACACATGACCAAAATCGCCAGGCTAAAAGGAAAATAAAATAGTAGAAAAATCCACAAAAATGACCCATTGCTCCAGTCAAGACTGGATGTCAAGACATTACAGGATTAAAGTGTACAATTCTAAAGCTCTGTGCTATTTATAAATGCTTGTCTAAAACACAAGGAAGCATAAAACAAGAAAAATTGAAAGAGTAGAACGTTGTGGGTGTGCAAGCTGTCATGACCTTGCCTCACACTTTAAGAATCAGGTCCAGCCCTGCAAGGACGGAGTTTTATCGTGACGAAAGTACTTAATTCTCCAGGAAAAAGAAATAATTCCGAATATGAATATGTTCATTAAAACATCTGAAAAATATCATGTGAAAATTAGCAAAACTATAAAAAAAGATTAATCCTTTATTACAAGAGGGGATTTAGTATCTCGCTCCAAAACAGACAAGGCTGAAAAAAACAAAATTAAAATAAAGAACAAAAATAAATTAAAAACACTTATAGAAACTGCATCCTTAGTAGAAGGAAGCATTTTTTGTATTTTTTTAAATTGACATGCAAATCTTAATGCTATGTACAGCATGAATATTTAAATAGATCTGCATGGTGGATTGGCTGAACCAAGCTAATTACCATATGCATTGCCTAGTGTAACTTAGCTTTTGGTGATGAGAACATGTTAAATCCACTCTCTGCAATTTTCACGAGTACAGCAGTGTTACTATCTGTGCCCATCACTGTGTACATTAATTCTCTAGAACTTATTTCTCCCAACTGAAATTCTATACCCTTCACCAGCATCTCGCCCATATCCATGCCCTGCCCCCTAGCCTTTGGCTACCATCTTTCTTCTCTCTACCTGTGTAAGTTCAACTATTTTCAGTTCCACATGTAGCTGACACCATGCCATCTTCTTCCTTCTGTGTCTGGCTTGTCTCTCCACACATCTTCCATTACAAGTATGTTACATTTAGAAAACACTTTTTATTTATATGAACATATAAAATAATTTCTTCATCCATTTTTCCATTGACAGAAACTTAGATTGCTTCTGTATCTTGACTATGAGAATAATGCTGGAAGAAATAAGAGAGCCTAGATGTGTCTGTACAACATACTGATTTCAGCACCTTTAGGTATATTTCCAGTACTAGGATGGCTGGATCATATTTTCCTACTTTCTTTTACTTTTCCTTCTTTCTTTTCTATTTTTTTAGGGAACTCTATACTCCACACTGTTTCTATAATGGCTGTATTAATTTATGTGGTTGTATTAATTTATGATCCAACCAATAGTGTGCAAGGATCCCTTTTCTTCACATTTTCTCCACATCCTCTCTAATGCTCGGTATCTTTCCTCTTTTTGATAATAGACATTTTAACACCTATAAACTGATATCACATTGTGATTTCAAAGTGCGTTTCTCTGATTTCATTTACTTTTAACATGGCCTTAGTCTGTGCTGTTATAACCAAAAAATCTCAGATTGGGTAATTTAGAAGCTACAGAAATAGATGGCTTTAAGATCTCAAGGGTAGGATGTCCAGGAGGGAGGTGCTACTGAGCACCTGCTAGTAACAGTGCATTCCTCAGGGATGACACAATCTAGGTATTGCCAATGGTGTAAGGGATGGAGGGCAGAAGGCTGATCACTGGTAAGCTCTTGTCTAAAGGCTTTGGTCCCATTCACGAGGGAAGACTCCCTCCTAATCTAATCACATGTACAGACTTTACCTTTCAATATTCTATCATTGGCAAACTAAAATTCAACATACAGAGTTCGTGGGTCACATGCATTCTTCTCGCATATCTCTTGGCCCTTTGCACATCTATTAGGGAAAATATCCGTTCAGAAGCTTTGCTCATTTTTCACTCAGATTGCTTGCTTTCTTACTACTGGGTTGTTTGGGTTCCTTGCGTATTTTGAATATTAATCACTGGTGGGGTATGTGGCTTGCAAATACTTCCTCCCATTCCTTAGCTGTATCTTCACACTGTTATTTCCTTGTTTGTGCAGAAACTTTTATTTTCACATAATCCCATTTGTTTGTTTGTTACTTGTTTTTGCACAGGTGTCTGAGCTTTTGTGTTTATTTCTAAGAAATCACTGCCTTAACCAATACTGTGGAGTCATCTCCCCACCCCCATTTTGTTTGAGTATTTTCATATTGGTGGGGCTTTAAGTCCTTAATCTATTTCCCTGCTGTGGGTTCTTGTCAAGATTGTTGAAAATCAATTTACTGTAAATGTATTGGATTTATTTCTGGGCTCTCTGTTCTTTTCCATTGTCTTAAGTGTCTATTCTTATGCCAGTATCATGCTACTTTAATTGCTATAGCTTTGTTGTAGATTTTGAGGTAAGGTATTGTGATACCTCCAGCTTTGTTCTCTTGGCTCAAGAACGCTTTGGCTATTTGCGGTAAATCCACAGTTTCATACACATTTTAGGATGGTTTCTTTCTATTTCTGTGAAAACTGGAATTTTGATAGTGATTGTATTGACTTTGCAAGTCACTTTTTGTAGGATGGAGATTTTAACAATATTATTTCTTCCAATCCATGAACATAGGACACAATTCCATTTATTTGTGTCTTCAAATTATATACTCAAAGTTTCCAGTGCATATACCTTATAAATAACACTGTTTTCTTCATTTCTTTCCCAAATAGTTCATTTTTAATGTACAGGAATGATACTGATTGTTGTATGTTAGTTTCGTGTCCTGTGATTCTCCTGAATTCACTTATTAGTTCTAGCAGCTTTTTGGTAAGGTGGTTTAGTTTTCTATACATAACACATATCACTGGCAAAGAGGGACAATTTCACTTCAACTTTTCCAATTTGTTTGTCTTTTATTTCCTTCTGTCGCCCAGTTTCTCTGGGGAGGGCTTCTTGTGCCATGTTGAAAATCAGTAGTGAGACTGAACATCCTTGTCTCATTCTTGATCTAAAAGAAAAAGTATCCCACTTTTCACCATTGAGTACTTTGCTCAATGTGGGCTTGTCAAATATAACTTGCATTGTGTTGCAGTACATTCCTTCAATACCTAATTTGTTGAGAATTTTTACCACTAGTAAAGTTCAATTTTGTCCTTTGCTTGTTCTACATTTATTGAGATAATTACATGTTCTTGGCCCTTCATTCTGTTAATATGGTATTTCACACATATTGGTTTGCATATGTTGAACCATTCTTGCATCCCTGGGATGAATCACTTTTGATTATTTTGAATGATCCTTTTAATGGGCTGCTAAATTTAATTTCCTAGTATTTAGTACTTTGTTGAGAATTTCTGCATCTATATTCATCAGCAGTATTGGCTGATAATTTTCTGTCTGTTCCTCCTCTCCTCCTGCTCCTTCACTTCCCTTTTCTTCTTCTTCTCCTCCTCCTCCTCCCCCTCTCCTCCTCATTCTTTTCCTTCTTTTGTTCTTGCTGGTATTTTTTTGTTCTTGTTTTTCTCTGCTTTGATATCAAGGTAATGCAGAACTTATAAAACTAGTTTGGAAATGTTCTTTAACTTTGGAAGATTTAGGAAGAATTGGAATTATTCTTTAATCAATAAGTTAGTAGATTTTAGCAGTAAAGTCATTAGGTTCTGGACTTTGCTTCAATAAGAGACTTAGTTTGACTGAATCAATCTCCTTTTATGTTATTGATCTGTTCAGATTTTCTGTTTCTTCCAGATTTAGACTTTATAAACATTATATATCTAAGAATTTATCCATTTTTCTGGGTTTTTTAATTTGTTGGATTAAAATTGAAACAATCTCTCATGATCCTTTTATTTTTGAGGTATGAGTTGCCTTCTCTTATTTCTGACTTTATATGAATTTTTCTCCCTTTTTTAGTTTCTCAAGCTAACATTTTGTGATTTTTGTATATCTTTTTGAAAAATCAATTCAGTTTTCTCTTTCATCTATTATTTTATATTATTTTATTTATTTCCATTCTAATCATTATTATTATTTCCTTCTTACTGCTGATTTTGGCCTTTTGGTTGTTGTCCTTGTCTTCTAGATCCTTGTGATGTAATATTAGGTTCTTCATTTGGAATCTTTCTTCTTTCTAGATATTGGTATTTAGCTGTAAACTTCTCTCAGAATGGTTTCTGCTGTATTCCATAATTTTTCATATGCTGTGTGTATGTTTTTCATTTTTGCTTCTCTTATACTTTTTTATATTGCTTTGAATTTCTTAATTGAACCATTGGTTGTTTAGGACCATTATATTCAATTTGTATTTATAATTATGCATTCATCAGTTTTCTGAAATTTCTCCTGTTACTGATTTCTTGTTCTATACAACTGTGTTTTGAAAGAGTACTTTACATGATTACAGTCTTCTTAATTTTTCTCAGAGTTGTCTTATGGCCTAATGCATGTTCTGTCCTGGAAAATGTTCTCTATGTGCTTGAGAGGAATATGCATTCTGTTAATACTGGACAGAAAGCTTTGTTCATGCCTGTCAGGTTCATCTGGTCTAATGAATAGTTCAATTCTGATATTGCCTTATGGGTTTTTGTTTGGATGATCTATGCATTGTTCAAAGTGTATATTAAAGTCTACTCTTCTTAATCTGTAATAGTTACTCTCCCTTTAGATATATTGTTATCTTATTATTACTTATAGATTTAGGTGCTGCAGTGTTGCGTACATACATATTTACAAATATTGCATGTGAGTAATTGACTCCCAGTGTTATTATATAATGTTCTTCTCCTCGTTGTATAGTTTTTGACTTTTTAACGTTTATTTTTCTGATATAAGTAGAGCTACTCTTGCTCTTTTGATTTCCATCTGAGTGGAATATGTTTTTCCATTCCTACACTTTCGGTCTATATGTTTACATACAGGAAAGACCAGCATATAGCTGGTCTGCTTTTTAATCCACTGGCTCCTCTATGCCTTTTGGCGGAAGAATTTAGCCCTTTTTTATTCAAGGTAAGTATTGATAGGTAAGGATTTATCATTACCATTTTGTTAATTGTTCTCTTGTTGTTTTGGAGATCCTTTGCTTCATCCTTCCCCTGTGGTTAAGTGAGTTTTCCCTACTGGTATTCTTTGATTTCTTTTTTTTTTTAAATCTTTAGTGATTTTACTTTAGAATTTTGCTTGTGGTCACCATGAGGCTTTTAAAAAGCATTTTATATTTGTAACCATCCATTTAAATCTGAAAACAATTGAACAATAATTGCACCGAAAATACATTTTTCTTCCACCTCCTACAGTTTAAATTTTTGTTCTCACAGATTACAACCTTTTATAATGTGCATCCCTAAAGAAACTTCTGTAATATTAGTATGTCAATAGATTTGTCTTTAGTCTTCACACCGAAGATATGAGGGATTTACCTACCGTCACCACAATACTGGAGTATTCTCAATTTGACTCTGTGATTATTTTTTCCTGTGAATTTTATACTTTTACATATTTATGTTACTAAGTAATACTATTTCCTCTCAAATTGAAGCTCTCTCTAGTATTTCTTGTAAGTCTGATGGTGATGACCTCCTTCAACGTTGGTTTGTCTAGGAAAGTTTCTATTACCCCTTCATTTCTAAGGGATAACTTTGCTAGGTATAGTATTCTTGTTTGGTAGTGTTTTGGGGTCCTTTTGCACCAGAACTTTGGATATGATATCCTTTCCCTCCTGGTATATAAAGATTCTGCTGGAAAAATCCTCTGCTAGATTTACTGGAAATTCCTTACATGTTATTTGCTTTTCTTCTTTTGTACCTCATTATCCAGCCATTGTTCTTTTTCACAGTTTGATTATAGTATGCTTGTTTGCATTTAACCTGATTGGAGACTTTTGACATTGATTTTTCTGTATCTGGGTATTTCTATCTTTCTCTAAATATGGAATGTTTTCTGATATTATTTCTTAAATAAACTTTCTATCCCTTTGTTTTTATTTTCTGCTTCCTTAATTCTTATAGCTTCAACATTTGCAATTTTGATAACGTCCAAAAATGCCTGTAAAGTTTCTTCATTTCTTTTCATTCTTTTTTTTTTCTATCTTCTCTCACTGTGTATTTTCAAGTAACCTACCTTCAAGTTCACAGATTCTTTCCTCTGCTGGATCAATTCTACTCTTACTGTTCCTATTGTACTTTTTATTTCATTCATTTATTTTTCAACCCTAGAATTTGATCTCTTACAATATAATTTTAGTTTCTGTTAAATTTCTCATTTTGATCATTTATTGCTTTTTCTGCTGTGTTTAGTTGTTTCTCTGTATCGTCTTGCAATTCATGGAGTTTTCTTTAAACACTTATTTTTAATTCTTTGGATGGTAGTAGATACATCTTCATTTTTTTGGAGTGAGCTACTGGGGATTATTGTGTTCTTTTGCTAGTGTGGCTTCCTCGACTTTCTATGTTTCATGTTGCCTAACACTGTTGTCTACACATTTGAAGAAGTAGGAACTAAATTTAATCTTCGCATAATGGCTTAGTCTGGGAAAACCCTTCACCAATCTACCTATACAGACTTTGGGCAGGCTATCTGAAATGGTATTCAGGTTTACTTGCTGTTGAAGTGTTTGCACAGTATGGCCTTCGGCGTGGGGTCAGCAGGTGGTCAGACCTGATGCCTTGGTTCATGGAGTTGGGATCTCCTGTGGTGGGATTATTGACTAGATCTCCGTGGGTGAGCTTGGAGCTCATATCCACCAGGGCAATCTGGAGACCTGTATCCATGGGAACCAGACTGAAGCCTGGGTTTATTGGAATTGATCTGACATGGGGTTGTCCCTTGAGTCTGTACAGGTATTGTTAGGCTCTGAAATGGGCCTGTTACCTGAGTCCAAAGTGTCTAGCCTGGTGTTGGGATGCGATTCATGCCTGAGAACACTAGGAGAAACCTGAAACCTTAGCTTGTGGGAGTGGTTTTAGGATATGGGCACATGGGGCTGGTTTGAAGACTAGGTCTGCAGTAGTGGTCTTGGAGTCATAGTTCAAGGGTTCAGATATGTCACCAAGGTATACTTGGGTGGGCCCAGATCCTAAATCTGCTAGAACAGGCCAGAACCATTGCTGCTTTAGAACCAGAGATGTCAGGGGCCATCCTGAATTTGAGGTCAATCTATACCTGCAACTGGCATGGACCTTACATCTATAGGACCCAGTCTGGAATTTAGAATCACAGACCCTGGCCTGGCCTAGAGACCACTGGGCCTTCCCTGGAGCATGGTATTTTGGGAACATGTCCAGAAACTTATATCTACTGATATAGCTCAAGGCTGGGTCATCAGATATTGGCCTAGAGGGTAGATTTGGGAAGGCTAGTCTGGGTTCTCAGGCTTAAGAGGTTATCCTGGGACCTGGGTATACAGGGGCATATATATTCTGGGGATCTGTTCAACTTGTTACATGGGGATCTGTTCAACTCTAGGGTTTATTGGGCCAGCCTGGACCCTGGGTGTCTGGTATTTGAGTCCAGGATTGTTGGCCTGATGCTGTAACATAAAGCCACAGCCTGTAGGGACTGGCTTGGCAGTGAATGGACCTGGGTGCAGAAGCTTGCAACAGAGGTTAGGTCCATGAATGCCTTGTGATCCTAGTGATCAAGGCTAGAGAAGCTGCCTCTGATAGTGGGGTGTACATTAAGCCTGGTGGTATGAGGGTCAGTCTAGGTTCAGGCAGACTTAGAGACTAAGTCCACAGTTCAGGCCTAGAGCCTGAAGCTACAGAATTCTGCCTGGCAGGATGTGCTTAGAGGCTACAGGAGCTGGTGTGGTGATGGGAAAGTCTGGACCCTGTATCTAAGAAACCTGGCTAATTAGGTGCCAGTCTGATGACTAGGGTTTCAGGGTCATCCTGTCACTGAGGGCAGTCTGGAGCCCATGACTCAGAAGTCAGACTGGCAATGGGGTGGTCTGCATACTGAGTCTATTGCATGGGCAAAAATTGCCTTTTTTGAAAGCCACACAGATAATTTCAGAAAAATAACAAAATACATACATGACACGGTTCAAGATGTAAACCTGTTCAAGAACAGAACAGAGCAGGTTGGCAACTTCTGCTCAGGGCTTCCTAAAGCACACAACACCCAGTGGATCTCTTCCCGCTGCTGAGAGCTCCCATCAACCAGCAACTGGCACAGAGCAAGTACTCGGAGAGGTTTTGCTAGTGAATGAATGATAGTGATGAAGAAGTGCATAGCTGGGAGTGGATGAAGAGGTCTCAGTTTGTTAGAATTCGTGTGTATACTTTTTTAATAGAGTGGATTTTCATATAATATGGTGAGGCCTTAGAACAGTTGCTATTAGCACAGGATTCAGGATCGGTTTTAATTTGTCTCTGCTTATTATGTATTTAAGCCTTGGGCAAGTAGCATGATACCCACAATTTAGAATTTTTATTGATAATGCTAGAAATAATATTTTCTCAGAAAGAGTGACATATGAATTAAAGTTAGATGATGCATTATTTTTTATGATAGGAGCTGGTGTGCAGAGAACTTCAATAGCAGCTGTGTATGGATGCATCTGCATGTGTGTTTTGAATGGAAGGAGATTACTCTAGGATTGTAAATGTGAAATTTGTTATTGGTGCAGGATGAATGGGATTGAGAATAGAAACCAGGAACCTGTTCCAAAGACCACTGCTTCTCAAAATGCCTTATAAACATGTATGTCAAAGACCATGGCACAAATCGAGGAATGTGTGATAACTAATGTCATCATTATGTAAAACTATAATATATAAATATATATATATATATAGAGAGAGAGAGAGATAGAGAGAAACCACCACACAACACACACACACACACACACACACACACCAGTGGAGGCTAAAAGAAGAAGTCCCTTCCCAAGGGCTATTGCCTTCTAATCCATGGGAAAGCATCTTATTCTGACTAAATATCTCTGAAAATATTCTCGTGAAATTGTCTCAAAATAATTGTCCACTATTTCACTGTTAGTTTTGTATCTGCTTTCTGTCAGCCCATCCACTTATTCAATAACAGCAGAGAGACTGTCTCACCTGCCAAAGCAGGTCTGGAACACAGTGTGCATGTCCCTGGAGTCGCTGAGTACACCTGGCCCAGATGTGCAGGCATGCATGTGTGCACCTGGGTTTGAACCCAGGGGCATTGCCCCATGCTGGGAGCTGCTCCTTCATTTAAAGGAGCTTTGAACACAAGTGCAGTTACACTCCTACACCACACACTCACACAGGGAGAAAAAGCACAGCACCTGCTGCAGAACAAATCATGCCTCCTTCTACTTGCTAGTATGTTTCAGAAAAATCTCATTTCAATTTAGCATAATTCATTAATGGCGCAGCATAACACCATTAAGTACTTCTAGAAAATTTTAGACTGTTACAGTCAGTTAAAAATTAATCTAAATATGGGATCTGAAATTAAACACATGCAAGCATATCCATCTCATCTTTCCCAGACAGTGTCAATTTCCCACGATTTCATTTGCAATCTTGCCTTTTAAAAGCAATCTGTTCTTTTAAGTAGACTTTCTGACGCAAGCACCCAGGTACCCTAAAAAAGGTGGAATAAAAGGAAGATCCTAACCAGCAGTGGCAGAGAGGCTGCAGGGTGAATCTACAGTACCATCTAGAGTCTTGGGAGGTCATGACCATCTTTCTAGTGAGCAAAGCAGTCCTTTAGCTCCCAGAAAAGTAGAGCATTTGGGGAGTGGGAGGCTTTTGCCCCTTACAGCTCATCAATTGATCCCTAATTTAATTAGTTATGTGGAATGCCAATAGTATTGTCCAAGCATAGTATCCTATCGTTCCCAGAGAGAACTCTTCTGCTCTGTAATCATTAGACCACTAAGCTGCAGCTGGAAAGAACGGTGTGTTACAGGGCACAGTTTTGACAATGTGTGATTCAGCCCTAAATATCAATTTCCAGTTTATTTCTAAAATAGTAAATGAGGTAGAATCTTACCAAATGTGGGAAAATTCAGTGGCCACCTCCGCAAACGTACCTAATCCAAAGCTCTGTGTTTTGACTGCAGAGCAAAATGTGCTAACAACCAGCAAAGGAAGGGAAAAAACACTGACTCGTATTTCCTTGGTGCATTTGTCCTTTTCCTATAAAATCCATTTCTTTATTTTGAGGTGGTTGGCTGTCCCTCTCAGTGTGCCTGCCTTTATGAATGTCTCCTTTTTGCAAAGGATTGCCGAAAGCTATCAGTGTGGTCCCTGTGTCCTGTGAATTAATGCCATTGATAAGCGGTAAAAGGAAGAGATGTTGGCAATATATGATTATGGATTAAATGATGCGATTTCAGGGTCAGTTCTATCGAAGGCGCTTAGGAAGACTCTGACAAGTGAAGACGAATGGGAAGGAAGGAGGGCATTTACCATGGCTGGAGCCGGTGCCAGGCCGGATCCCTGGGCTCTGCTGCCATCTGCTGGCCCGGGCTAGACCCCAGCCGCGAGCCCGTGCACAGAACGGTTCAGCTGTCGCTCAGCAAGAGAACAGTTCCCTGGTTAGGTCGCAGCTTACCTTCAGCACCCACAGACCCGTCGCTTAGCCCTCTCTTTGTTTTCTCATGCATTTGCAGCAGCAGAAGTGCCAGAGACTGGCGGAAACGCGGCGGCACATCCTGAGCACGAGTGCCAGGTTGAGTGTTACCTTGGTGCTGTATTCAAAGCAATAGGTCAATTTCAACGCCCTGCACAGGAGGCGGAAGCGGAACTAGCACTGGTGATAAATTTGAGGTAATCATTTTAAATTGTTACTTCGCCTTTTGCAGTTTTACTTTGCCTCATGCAGCAAAGCAACAAATCCTTTGCATTTGACACGAACATGATTTAGTTAAAACCCAAGAATGCGCCCAGTGCTTCTGTGCCTAGCGCTACCGGAGGGAGAGCCGCTGCCTTCCCTGGCTCCTCTCCCATCCCGGGTGCTAACAGAGTTGACACAGCGTTTCTTTTTCGTTTTCAAAACGACTGGGTGTTTGATTTCCCCAGATGGATGCTGCCTCTAGGTGGAGGGGAGATTCTGGCGTGCATTAGGCTAATTTGGGTTGCGGAAAAAGGACAAGCGCAGGAAGTGGATTCGGAAACCAGATCCTCGGGTGGGGAGTGCGGATAAGGAGGGGAAATTAATTAGCGCGGCCCTGAGCAGCCTCGGGGTCGCGCGCCACGCGGAGCAGCGCTTGTGATGCTGCGGGGGTGCTCGGGGTGCCTGGGAGGCTGGAGTGCTCCGGAAACTCGAGGTGCTGGGGTGCTAGGGAGGCTGGGGTGCTCCGGAGGCTCGGGATGCTCCCGGTTCTCTGAGTGCGCGCAGCGCTCTGATTCCCGGGTGGAGAGGTCGCCGGGCTCGCGAGAAGCGGACCCGCTAAGCACCCGGGCTGCAGTTCCCGCTGCCTCCGGAGCGGTGCAAGCCGCGGGAGCAGGAGAAAGGAAAACATTTTCATGATGTGACGCTGTGCGATGGGGGCGGCCAGGAGAAGCAGCTCCCAGGGCAGAGGCCCCGCTGCGCCTCACTCCCCGGGAAGGCGCTGCAGGAGGGGCGCCTCTGGAAACCGTGCGTTAGAGCTTCTTAAACACCAGAGGTCAAATCGTCCTCACTTCAGGCTTTCCGTGCTCATCTTCAATAATATATTTCACGTGTTTAGTTCTTTATTTTGTGTCTTTATCCTCTTTTGCTATTCCCTGAATTATTGGCCAATAAATATTTATATTAAACTACAATTCTATATTCGTATCCAATAAAGCATTGTATTATAGTATGTGTAATATATTATTGTTATATGCTGTAAAGTATAGCCAAAACAACTCTCACAAATTTTCAAAATTAAGGTCATAAAAATGAAACATCAGTGACAAGCCCTCTGTGTGAGTGACATAGTAGATCACTAGCATTCCCTGGGGCACAGCAAGGAGGTCTTGTGGAGGGCACTGTCCTCCCTACCAGCTAGGGCAGAGAGAAAGGAGACTGCCATCCACAAGCTGCTCAGGAGAACAGGGAGAAGGTGTTGTCCCCAGGCCACTGGCCAGGGTGCAGGGCACAATGTGGGTATGGTGAGTGCACTGGGCTTTTCTCCCAGCTGCAGAGGTACAGGGCAGGCCTTCTCTCGCTGCTCCCTCTGCTGATGGAGTCAGCAGGCAGTTCCCACAGCTGCACTTCCAGGAGAGGACACAGCAGCAGGGTGAAGGCTCCGGTTCATTTGCTCAGGGCAGGGACTGGCTGGGAACAGCTGAGAATGGCTCTGCCCCTTCCTGTACTCTGAGATGGACCATTTGGGCTGAGGAGGACCAGAATGCCATCTCACATACCAGACTCCGTTTTAAGTTCCCTAAATTGTGGCTTAATGTCTGAAGCAGGTAGAAAATCAAAGCCTGTCCTCCCGCTTCTCCTGCCTAGCAGTGGTTAAAAGAGCAAGCTCGGCCATCCAGCCACTCAGGGGTGAGAGCTGGGCTGCTGCTTACTGCTGCAAGCCGGGGAGGAGTCATTCATCTCAGGGCCTCAGGGTTTTCATCTCCGTGGTGAATATGATGATCATTCCCCTCCAGTGTTACAATCAAGTAAGTACACAGACAGCAGCTGGGAGTGGCGCATGGCTCACACTTGCCGCTATTATCTACTTAACTCGCATCTGTTGAGCATCTGCATCTACGGGGAAGAAGCAGTAAGTGTCACTTTAGTCCAGAGAACTCAGTGCCGTTGTTGTCCTCGTTTCGAGGATGAGGTCTCTGTCTTGGGGCAGCTGAAATGCTTCAGGTCACATGGAATGAGTAAAGTCTGCATGTGACGGTGGACTCGGAAGCCACTGTGCCTGTGTTCCCCTCCTGCATTGTCCCAGAATAGAGACAGGGACTGGTACCATTGAAATCTTTTCAAACTTTTGAGAGTGTCAGAGATGGAAACCATGTTTCCCAGCTGAGGAGAGATGACGGTACTGCTAATTTTGAAAGATGTGGTGATGTGGACTGTCCTGGACAGATAGAAGACCTGAGACCCAGAGATGCGAGAACAGACGGGCTCCTGAGAAGAGACGGTCATGCTACGACTCGTGCAGGGGGTGCATACAGAGAGTAACAGAAAGCAGAGCTGCACATGTTATTTGAGGGCAGATCTGGAGAGGTGAAATCCAGCGGAGCTTAGGATTTTAGTCTCTAAGCCCGTGATGGTTTTCTTGTGCCAAGTGCGGCCACGCTCCACAGTGCATTCCCTGCACAGAACCTATTGCAGGGAAGGAAACTGACAGCAGAATACTGCAGTTGCAGGAAGCTTCTGATTTGTGGTGCTGGAGGAGGGGAGGACTGATTGACAGGCCAGGTGAGTTCTCTGCATTTGGGTCCATCTGAACCTCGTGGAACCAGACCCCAACCCCAGCTCCTGAGGACCTGCATGCAATCGTTCCTGTGAGAGCGGCAGACCTCAGAAACAATAGCCTTTAAATTGTCCCAGTAATGCAAGAAAAATGACAAGACAGTGAGCTCCCTGGTAAACATCCGGGACTCCACTAGCCGTGTAACATCGAGAAAGTTATTAAACCATCCTGAGCCTCCTTTCCTCATGGGAGAAAGGGAAATAACAGTGGATCGATCTTTCCAAGGGAGTGCAGTGATCTCAGAGAGCAAAGCAAACAGCATGCCCTTCCAGTTCCTTTCCTCTCTGTTCATGGGCTCCTGGCAGCAGCAATTGCATCCCTGTCCCACTCACCACCAGAGCAGGTGCTGGGCTCCTTCTGGCTGTTACCAGTCATCAGAGGAACTGTTGGAGAAGCCACAGGAGCTGCAGCAGGAAGCGGGGAGGATGGCCATCTCCACGCACACTCTAAACCGTGGCTGCCAAGCCAGGAGAGCCAGCAGCAGGAGCAAAAGGCCCCTGGAGCTCCCTGCACCACACTTCCTCCTTCTCAGGCTGCACCTCCGTAGCCTATCTCTCTAGGTCCCTTTTAACCAATGCATCACTCTCAGAGTGAGAGCCACGATGTGCCCTATCCTGCCCAAAGCATGGGGAGCACAGTTAAACATTAAAGAGATCACCCTAAAAATATACCACAAACGAATTGCAGGGTGTACTGCATGAATCTCCAGCTGCTCACATTTGAACAGAAATATTAAGAAAGCAGATGGTCTTTATAAAACAGAAAGTGTTTCCAAACTGGGAAGCTACTCTTTTTTTCTCTAGTATTCTAATATTTATTTTATCAGAATAATAAAATTTAAAATTAGAGAAATACATAAAGAGAAAAATGACAATTGGTAATATGTTAATTCTAGCCATACCATAATTAGCAAATAAGCTTTTTCATTTCATTTTCACCATGGATGTGGTGTGGATGCACACATTCATTCATACAGACATACACACATGCTTATTTTAATATAGATGGATTATATTCACTAATTTTTTTCATTTAACACTGTATAGCTGTCATTTCCTATACTGTGTATTTCTGTGTATGTGCAAAACAGAGATGACTTTGGGAGGTGATGCCCATGATAAGTTGCTTACCAGGATTAATCATTTCACTGTATGTACATATAAACATCAAAACCCCACCATGTGCACCCAAAATATATACAATAAAAGGACTGAGACATCACCTCAGGAGACAGAATTTTGTCCTCTATCACTTACCTCCTCTTCAACCAGGCCTCCAACATAGCATTGCTGTGCCAACATTAAAAACCTAAGTTCAGACCATATGTCAGGCTTCTCAAAAGTGCACAAAGACAGTAAGAAAAACTAGAAAAGACACAAACTTTTAAACTCGGACACTATAGGTGCAGGAAGTGTGAATACAGCCTCACTACCAGCCAGATTAATCTGAACCACTTGCTAAAAGCTCATCTCCCTAGGTCCCTTCTACCCAATGCATCATCATATCTGGATTTCAATGAAAGAAACAGAAGGCATACCAAATTTAAAAAAAAAGAAAAAAATTTAAAAAGTGAAACCAATCAAGAGTCAGAACCCAGCTTAGATGTGGCAGAGAATGTGAAATTATCAGATCAGATATTCAAAATAATCTTGATTAACATGCTACAAATTCTAGTGGAAAATTAGCATGTATGAAAATATGGGTACTGTAAGCAAAGACATACGGAAGTTAAGATTTGAAAGGAAATGCTAGAAATGGAAAGACTGTGACTGAAATGAAGAATGCCCGTGATGGTCTCGTGAGTAGATCGATGTGGCCAGAGAAAGAGTCAGTGGTCCAGAAGATACGTTAATAGAGCTCCAAAATTGAAATGCAAGGAGGGAAAGGATGGAGAGACAAGGGGCAGAATGTCCAGAAACCGTGGACCAGTTACACAGTTCCACCCAGTCATATCACATTCAGATTGCAGAAAATAAAGGCAAAAGGAACATGTTGAGATAAGTCAAAGAAAAAATACCATACCTACAGAGGAACGAGAGTAGAAATTACATGGGGGCCCAGAATGGTGGCTCATGCCTGTAATCCCAGCTGCTCAGGAGGCTGAGGTAGGAGGATCACAAGTTGAAGGCCAGCCTCAGCAACCTAGCAAGGCCCTAAACAACTTTACAAGACCCTGTCTCAAAATAAAAAATAAAGAAAGACTGGGGATATTGATCAGTGGTTTAGTATTCTGGGTTCAATCCTTGCCTTGATACTCCTCCCCCACCCCAATAAAAAAGAAAGAAAGAAATTGAATGGGGTTTCTCCCCAGACACCATGCAAATAAAATGTGAAACATTTAAAGATTTGGAAGATAGAAACCAGAAATCCAGAATTGTGTATCCATTGAAACTATAATTTAAAAGTGAATAGAAATACAAGCTCTCAGAAAAAAACAAATGAGGAAAAACGTCACCTGTAGCCTGCCTTGCGGACTGTCTGGAGGTAAGAGAGTGACACATGACTGGATGTCCTCTTCTTCCCAGATGATTTCCAATGTGATTATCTTACCAAGTGACCAACACCAGGGACCCAGCACCAGGAGCCATCCTTTTTATAAAAGTAAATTTTTAAGCATTTCCAAAGATGAAAGATAACAAAAACATCACTAACTGAGAAACCCTACAGTGTCTGGGTTCTGTTATGTATAGGTCCCAGTCATTCCCGCGGCCCCAGGAGAAAGAGTGTGGGCTCCAGAGCAGGTAAGGAGATAGGGAAGGGGCTGCACCTGCTGAGAGCCAACCAGGTGAGAAGGGAACGGAAAATAATGGAAAACTCAGTGCAGAAGCCCAGAGTAGTGGGAGGGAGCTTGCTCTGGAGGGACCCCCACAGTGCACGCAGGTGAAGAGCACACCTTGCCTGCAGGTGGGCAGGACAGGAGCCACCGAGGGACATCTGTGCTGGCCTGCACAAGCCTTTCCTAAAACTCTCCAGGACATTTATTTTTTGTACCTGAGATTGAACTCAGGGTCACACAACCACTGAGCAACATCCCCAGCTCTTTTTATTTATTTATTTAGTTTTTTATTTTGAGACAAGGTCTCACTAAGTTGCTTAGAACCTCGCTAAATTGCTGAGGCTGGCTTTGAACCTGCAATCCTCCTACCTCAGCCTCCTGAGCTGCGGGGACTATAGGTGAGTGCCACAGCATTTGGCTCCAGGATTTCGTTTTTAAGCAATAAATAAAGTTTTATTGCTGAATCACAGGAAAATGGAGGTGTAATGTAAGCATGTGTCTCTCAGCCCTCTCTGTTAGTTAATCTACAAATCTTTCCTCAGACAAAATTCTGACAGTGGAGAAGAAGGTAATCCCTCTCTAGTCCCTGATTTTTTCTTTTCCAAAAGTCCGCTTGGTACTTGTGATGAGCTAGAGGGTGGGAAGTTGACAGACTCTCTCCTTTGCAGCTGCCCAAATTCTAGGTTTCTTACAGAGATAAATGAAAAATTAAGCTGTCAAGCCGGGTCTCATGCAATCAAAGCAAGGGAAACCGTTTTGCGCGGCTGCGCTCTGCTAAACATATGATAATCCAACCACAAATTGCCTAGATTATCTGGGACCGTCTCCGCACGCTCTGGGAGCTCCACAATGATGACAGAGATTATCTCTAAGGGATGAAAGCAAGAAGATCATTTGGATCTAACAGATAGCATTCCATCAGCTTCGTTTCCTCGTGGATGAATTGATTTTCAGTTACTGAATGACAACGGCAGAGGAGGACTACCCAGGCATTAGCTGCTGTCCCTGGAGGCTGATGAGACCACAGCAGCTGTTCCTGCCGGACAGGGGGGCACTGCCCACGCTGCGCCCAGGCTGCCCTGATTCTGCATGAGCATCCTCTCCAGCGTGAAAACAGACAGGGGAAGCGCCGCTTCTGTGACCTGCTTTATAGAGCTTCCCTGCCACTTCCTGGTAAAGAGAATCTCAGGAATCAGCCAGGAAAATTCAGTTCAAATTTTTGTTTGTGACAAATCTGTTAGTTTTAATGACTGAAAACTATGTTTTGTGGATTAGTGATCCAAGTATCAACGTCTAATAGAAATCTTGAACAAAGCAGCATGTTACTGCGCCGTCACTGTGGGGAGAATGAACTCACCCCACGCACAGTGTAGTCCGTGTGTGCAACGCTCCCGTTTCCTCTCTGACAATGGACACCTCCTCCCAGCTGTCTGGACACTATTGAGGCCCCCAAACCAAACAAAGGAAACGGTGACTTATTCTTGTGCAGCCTTAGTGACGTTCCAGGCGGTGTGATAAAAGCTCAAAGCTAGAATATTCAAGAGCAAACGTTGCTGATGGTTCTGACTTTGGCCAAACCACCCTGGAAGAAATAGCTTTCCAGAAGAACTCTATTCCATCTATTCCGTGCCACAGGGGATCATGCTGCTTCTGGATTTTTCTTGACGTTGGACCTGCAACTTCGGCATGAAGGAAGCAATGCTGGACTGGCAGGCTAAGGACAGCAGAGGAGACCAGTGCTGGTCAAGATAGCATTCCAACTGAAGCTTCACAACTGTGTGGACTAAGACAAGACTCAGTGCCTCAGACAGTGCACCATTAGAAATTTAATAGCACTGAAGCATGGACACTCCCATTTTTGTCATGGAGAAATGTCAGAAGGCTCAAATTCTCTTAGGCAAAATTTTTTAGGCAGGTTTCCAGTCCATTTTAAGAGGCTAGCAGTCCAACCTTTGCCCTGGGGCCTGGGGTAAAGAGGCCACAGTAGGAAGGAGAGCTAGAGCAGAGAGGATTACCATCTGGGTTGGTTCCCTGCCAACTGCACACCCCAATCGTCACTGTTGTGGTTTGGAGGAGTGTCTCCCCAAGGTCTACCTGTTAAAAATTTAGTCCCAAGGTGGTCTATTGGAGGAAGTGGAGCCTTAGAAAGTGATAGAGTCTTTAGGTTACTGGGGTGCTCTGGAAGGGAATTGTGGGACCCCAGTCTCTTCTTCTCCCTATTTCTTTGCTCTTTTTCCTGTTGAATCACAGGGTGATAGGCTTCTTCCACTACACCCTCCCGCCACGATGGGTTGGCTTTCCACACTCTCAAAGTATTAGGATACACTATCATAAACTGGAACCTCCAAAGCCAAAAGCCAGGATCGAGCTCTCCTCTTAATGAATTGATAGCTTCACCTATCTCATTTTAGTGACAGCAGGTGGACTAAAGCAATCGCCCTACTCCTCTGAAAGCCTCAGGTTTGCTCCCTGTACAGTCAAGTGTATGACTTGCCTAAGGACTTGTGGTAAGGACCAAGGGCCACACCTGGCACGCAGTGACTGCTTCCGGCTCTTCACTCCAGTTTACAGTCGTGTTCCCACATGTCCTAGGCATGCTCAGCTAAGGGGACTCTGATCAGACTAGCACAGAGCTGTTCACCACAGAGCAGAAGAGGAGCTTGGTCAAGCACAGATGACCGGAGTGGGTGCTCTTACGAGATTAAGTTAGGAAAGCGGAACTTCCTCCTGCAGTAACTGCTCACCCTCTGCAAGCAGCGTGCCAGGGCTAGAATTCACTTAGCTCTCTGCACACGTGCCCATGCCCCAGGCCTGATTCTGCCGAGTGAAGATGAACAAAGCTCTTCCCAGGAGACCTTTTCACCCGGCCTTTGTGATGGATGGGGGTGGCTCTGTGAAATGGGTAGAAATCTTACAGCCACTCCCACCGCCTCAGTGTGAAGAGATCATCGGGCTGGAGGGGGCTGATCCTGTTCTCTCCTGATCTGGCTGTTCTAGTTTGAAAATTCAACGGGCTATTCATCAATGAAAGTGCATTTTCCCTGTGCATTTTACATTTCCATAAAAGGCTCTCATGAAAACAACCACAGAGTTTCTCACTGGCCTAACATGGTCAAACTTTGAGTGTCAGTAAGTAACACAGTAAGAATCAGCAACCACAGTGGATTGAGAGAGAAAGGAGCTTTTGATCACCTTGCCAGGATACTGGGGAACCTACTCATTCATTTATTGAGAACCGGTAAAGAAAAGTTAAACAGGTTGATCATCAGTCAAGCAAGATTTGTTGTAAGACCCTCATCACCGCAAAGCCGAACATGACAGTTTTTCTCGATGGAAGTGCCCCGGATAATTAACTAGGAGTGGATGACTAATAGCCAGGTGGTCATCACATTGCAGCCCCAGTGGACGGAGGCAGTGAGCAGCAGCAGCTTCTCCCATCAGCGGGGAAAGTTGACCCCAGGATTTGCGCTTCCTGATGGAAGGAATCGGCCACGACTCTGGCAAATGCCAGGTCTAGGTGGGACTGCAAGTAGGCCCTTCAACTCACTGTCCTCTGTAGGGGACTCAGGGAACAGGAACGGAGATGTAATTAGAAATTTCCAGGCTGGTGATTTAGCTCAGTGGCAGAGCGCTTGCCTAGAAGGCGCAAGGCCCTGAGTTCAGTCCTCAGCCCTGGAAAAAAAAATGAAATTTCCCCACACTTCTAACTGGCAAAGGGCCATTTCATCCACAAATAAAACTCCAAAGGAAAACACATAGGGGGCACATGCAGACTAAGAGAAACAAACATCCACTAACTTCAATGTTTGTATGTTTTGATGCCACTGATTATAAAACCAGGTTTAAAAACTAGAAGGCAATTGAACACCAGTCACGGTGTTGATATTTAAATGTATTTTTTGTTGTTTTCAGTGAGATGGTGGAATTTTCATCTTTTCTAGACTTTCTACCTTGTAGACATACACAGGGAAGTACTATGGATAAAGTTTATTGATGCTCTATCCTTGCTTCAAAATAATCTCAAAGGTGAAAAAATGTATGTGCGTATGTGTGCATGCATGTGTGTGTCTCTGTGCATGTGTGTGCTTGCATGTGTGTGCATGTGTGCATTTATGCATGAGTGTGGTGTGCATGTGTGCATCTGTGTGTGCATATGTGCATTGGGTACATGCATGTGTGTGTGTGAGCGCGTGTGTGTCTTCTGTGCAGATAAAACAAGATTAACCTGAGCTGATGAATTCTGAAGCTGTGTGATTGCATGGACCTTTTTCTCTGCTCTTGTGCATCTGTATCTGTAGTTTCCCATAATTACAGAACAGATGTCTGTCAATCCCTTCAAAATCAGGAAGTAAGAGAATCCTGAGTGTGCCATCGGGCTTCTGGAACTTGTCTGAGGTTGCAAAGTCACTCTCCGCAGGCTTCAATCACAATCTCACTTGCTCCCTCCACCAACCCCTCCCTGGCTACCCTCTAATAAGAACGCCCTTCCCTTACCTGTCTGTCGTTTAGGAAGTGCACACCCAATGGTATTCCCTTTTCCTGCATCTCTTGCTGCAGCCCCAGCAAGCACTAATTGCTTACACTGTGAAATCGCTGGGTTGCACGTGCTCTGCTTGGCGGTCTCTCTTGCCACATTGCATCTTACAGAGCAGCACCTATGCTGTGCTTGACTGAGCTCCTTGAGAACAGGCACTGGGTGCAGCTGAGTTTCTATTCCTGATTTCCAGCACAAACTTAGTCACTCAATAACAGTGTACAGAATCGCGCCCAGGTCCTCCATTTCCTGCTCTCACAGGTGGCCCTGTTTATTCCTGTGGCATCCTGCCAAGGGTCTTCCGGTGCTGAGAGAAATCTGGTCTCCATTATTAAACAAGCAACACTAACCCTGTGTGACAGATCACCTGCTTCCAAATGCAGTTTCTGCGCTGGATTCTCGGGGACCTTGAATTCTCAGGCAGCCCTTCTTTGTGCCAGTCCCCTTGCTGTCTTCTGCAAGCAGCTTGGGTGAGCAGCCTGCCTTCTCAGCCAGGGCTGCTTGCCTGGCATTGATTGGGCAATACTGTGACTCAGATTCCTGCATCCTGTTGTGACAAGACCTCTCTGCCTACCCAGTGTAACAAAGATGTACATTGATCCCACACTGGGGAGGCATTTGCTCTCACCCCAACAGCCTAATACCAAATTGCTCCAGTCAACCGGCAAACCTAGGATGCCCAAGAGTGGAATTCACCTCATCTAAAGGTGCCTGAAGGTGCAGGTGACGCTGGCACAGTCCTGGCCCTCCGCCTGCCCCTTCCTTCTGTGGGGCATAAATCTCACCGCAGTAGCTGGTTGAAACCACAGAGCTCCACTTGTTAGTGTAGCAGCTGACTTCATAGACGGTGTAGTTTCCTCCTGTTCATAACCCGTGCTAAGAGGGTGTTGGAAAATGGGAAAGTCTGTACACAGTCCAACAATCTAACCATGCAAATAAAGTAAAATATCAGCATCTCTGCATTTCAGTGGTATAGCTGTAATTTTGCTTTTCAAAACCAACAGCTTTTTTTTTTTTAACAAAGAAAGAGACAGTGTGTGAGAGAGAAAGGGAATCAGGTTTTTTAATTTTTTATTTAGTTTTTCATGTGGCTTTTGTTACTTCAACATTTTGTTGTGTACATGGTGCTGAACTTTGAACCCGCATTCTCACACATGCCAGTCAAGCACAGTAATTGCCGAGCCACTGCTCCAGCCCAATTAAGAGCTTTTTTGAGGTGTGATTCATATACCACATATTGCACTTTCTTAGGTATACAGTAGGAGAGGGTGGTGGAGGTTAATAGCATGACCCTATTTCAGAATATTCCACTGTCCAGAATGCATCCTGCAGCCACTAGCAGCCTGCCCGCCGCTTCGCTGGCGACTCTGGTCTACAGTCTGCTCCAGGGGATGCACTTATGCTGAGTGCATGCATGGAATCAGGCAGCGTGAGCCATCTGATCCCGACTGATCCCAACTTTCTTCATGAAGCATGATGTTCCAAGGCTGATCTGAGCCACAGCCTGCGCCAGCACTTTCGTTGACTTTGAGGGCTGAACAGTCCTTGACGACGTGGATCTGGAACACTGTGCACTGATCAGTTGATGGCCTTTGTTTATGCATTTTTCCTTATGTCTGACATTGCAGTAATTCTTGTACAGATTTTTCATGTGACCATTCCATTTCAATTCTCTTGAGTGACTCAGGATCTGATTGCTGGGATGTATGGTGAATATGTTCACCATTTTTAAAAACTCCCAAGATGTTCTCCATAATGGCTGCCCCACTTTAAAATCTGCAGTACCTGATAGGAGCCAGTCTCCATCCTTGTCTCTCAAAGACCTTCTTTTTCCCATTCGTCCCCATGGGTGTGAGGTGATAGCCCATTGTGACATTCATCAACATTTTCTTAATGACAAGTGTGCTGAGCAGCTTTTCATAAACTTATTTTCTATGGGTTTCTCTTTTGGGAGAAATAAGTTTTCAAGTTCTTGACACATTTTCAAACGGATCATTCCAGGTCACTGTTATTTTGTGAGTTCCCTGTGTGCTCTGGGAAGTGTCCCTTATCAGACATTTGATTTGGAAGTACTCCCCTCAACGTACAAGTTTTCTGTTCACTTTCTCAACGGCATTCTTTGAAGCACAACATTTTTAAACTTTTGCTGAAATCTAACAAATCCATTTATTTGATCACTATTTGTGCCTCTGGCATCATCAATCAGAATACATTACCCAATCCATGGAAATGAATATCTCCTGGAATATTTTGTTTTAAGAGTTTTATAGTTAAGTCCTTACATGTAGGTCTATGATCAATCTGCAGTTAATATTTGTGTTAGTGTTGAGCTAGGAACTCAGTTTCACTGTTTTGAAAATGCATGTCCAGTTGTTCCTACACTATTTGGTGAAAAACTATGATTTTCCCACTGATGTGCCTTGGCACCCTATTTGAAAATCAGTTAAGCACAACTATAAATGATTAGTTCTGGATTTTAAATTATATTTATTCCATTGTTATGTATGTGCAGCTAAATGCCACTACCATGTTGCCTTGATCATTATAGCTTTTTAAAATAATGTGAATTGGAAATGTGAGTCTCCCAGCTTTTAAAGATTGTTTGGGTTATTCTGAGTTTCTTTTATTTCCAAAGGAATTTAGGATCAGCTTTTACATTACTACAAAAGGGTCAAGGATTTTTATTGGAATACTTTGCATCTTCAAATCCTTTTGGGTGGTGTTATCATCTTACAAATATGAAGTTATTCTGGTCCATGAACTTGGGATATCTTTCCATGTAGTCAGTCTTTCACCTAATTCAGCAATGTTTCAGTTTTCAGTTTGCAATTCTGGCACCTCTTTTGTTAAATTTATTTCTAAGTATTTTATTTTTTGATGCTGTGGTAATTAAAATTTTTTTTTACATTTTAAATTCAGGTCATTGTTTGCTGGTGTACGAAATGTGACTGATTATTAGCTATCAATCTTGTCTCCTTGGACCTTATGGAACTCCACTGTTAGTATGAACAGTTTACTTGTGTATTGTTATTATAGTCTATACATAAGATCATGCCATCTGTAAGACAGAGGTAGTTTCACTGCTTTCCCTATAATTTGGATGTCTTTTATTTCTTTTACTTGCATAACTTTCTTGGCTACAACTTCTGAAACAAATCTGACTGAAAGTGGTGATAATGCACCACTAACTTTTTCACAACTAAATAGACTTCAGACTCATACTGTGTGCCTTTATCAGGTTGAGGACACCCCTTTGTAAATTTTGTTTCAATCATAAAAGATTTTTTTTTCAAGCGTGTTACTATGTTTACTGAATTGATCATATAGTTTTTGATCTGAAGTATGTTAACATGGTGTATTTCACCCACTGATTTTCATATCTTGGACAAATTCTGCATCACCAGGATGAATGCCACTTGGTCTTCATTGCAAATTGCTGGATCTGGTTACTATTCTGGTACTGAGGACTTTGCTTCTGTATTCACAAAGGATATTGGTCTATACTTTTATTTCCTTATGATGCCTCTGTCTGGTTTGCTATGGGAGAAATGTTGACCTCATGGAATTAATTGGGAAGTGGAACCTGATCCTATTTATTACTGGAGTTTGTGATTTAAATAACTTGAATCTTCTTTTAGCTGTTGTAATAAGTAATATCTCTAATGAGCACATATTATTACAATTTTAACTTGATATTAGTTCTTTGTTTTTTTGGAGATTATTAATATAACTTTCTGATTGTATTTTTAGTGAATACCCTTTATTTCACTTTTGCCTGCTGCAAAAGCACTTGGGAAATCTCTGTACACCTTTGAAATATATTAAAAATGGGAACACTGTAGATTCATATCTATATATAATATTTTGGTTTTCTAAAAATTGTAAGTTCTTAAATAGTGGCATTCAGATCTGTTCTCTGACATGCTAGGAATCTGAGCTACAGCACAAGCTGTGGATGAAATTTAAGTGGTGGCCTATTTATAATTTTAAATCTTGACTAATAGAAAAATAATTGTTACCTACTTTATAGAAGAGTTCAAACTGTTCACTTTGTGATCCAAACACAGAATACTAAAGCAATTTGAAAGCAAAATTCAAAGGAGAAACGAAAATAGTAGAGGAAGAAATATATTTTTATAAGAAACTTTACAAATATTTTAGGCAATTTTGTGAATTAAAAATAAGAACGATGACTAGTCTCTGCTTTGATTCATAGAATGCTTATTAATCACTTACACTTGCAATGAACTCTGATAAATAATGATGAAAAAATAATTTTAATTAGTCAAAGGACAAAAGAACTCCACTAAAATGTAAGAAAATATGATGCAGATATCATAAATATTTATTTTAAATATATGTGTAATAAATATACAAAAATATGTATGATTATTACAGATTCAATTCAAGATCAATTTGCCTTTGAGGAGTCAGAGAGGAAAATGTGATAGGTTATATAATTTTATGATGTAGGGTTTCAATGGCTACACAGCATGTTTCAGTAGTTATTCATGCATTATATCTTAAGTTGCCTGTGCATCCACCAGTACTATTTATTTTGCCTTTCTTACAGCACTTCATCCTTCTGAAATGTTCCTAATTTAAAATTAAATCAATAGGCATAGTGTTAGGACAAGCAAAGCAATGAAACAGAACCTTAAAGAACTTAAAATATCACTTACTCATGAACCCAGTTTAGACTTGTAGTCACTATTAATCAGTAAAATGAACTCCTATCAAGCCCACTTGAGGTAGAGCAGGCTTGCTCCACCCCACACCTCTCGTGTGGCACCTGTGACCCCAGAGACTGCTGTGGGCACTGCACAGAGTCAGCCCCTGGGGGTCACCCCTGGGCTCCTCTGCAGGGCTGGAGTGGGCTCCACACCAGAACCAGGGAGAGACAGGGAACACGTGGCTCTTGGTGACATTTTATTAATTCTCTGAGTGTTTTTTAAAATGTGAATAATAAAAGAAAATGAAAGTGTCACAATATTATAAAAAAGGTTTCTTCTCTCATTTGTTTTTCCTTCTTCTCTCTTCATTCTGAGGTATGAGAAAAAAATATCCTTAAAGATTTTCATTGTAGAACTTTTTCTGATTTTACCCATTAGCCATCAGCTGACGGGTTTGCCAAATGTAATTGTTAAAGTAACAAAAAAATTGTCTCTAATAGCAATAACTTTCCTCTTCTAGTTTACTCATCCTAAAACATTCAAATTTTATTTAAAATAAAGAATGTAAGTAACATGAAAAATTGAAAAAATAAATTGAATGAAATAAAAACAAAATAAAAATGAGATTAATATTTCATATCCAACAGTCTACATTGTTTCAAACATTATTAGAGAAAGAATGAAATTATTTCTTTTACACCAAGCAGATGATAGTTATTAGATTTAAATGACTTTCTATACATTAATATTACAAATATTCAGAAAAGATACAGATGCAGAGGCAGCGAGCACACTGGTTTCTCTGAGCATCTCAGGCCAGCGCTGCCGGATCTGGCCAGCCTCCAGCCCATTCTCGCTGCTCAATGGGGAAGGTCAACTTTTCCTGCTTCTTCTCCACTTTTCCTTCTTCTGTATTCTCCCGACACACTGTCCTAACAGGGCACATGTGTGAGAAAGGGTCAGCAAGAAGGCAAGTGCTGTTACATGCTTTTGCAACGGGAAGCAAGCATAACGAGCTATCTAGCGTCTTCCCGAAGACAAACGGTGCTTTAAGAATCAGTAGGAAAGGGCTGGAGCGGTGGCTCGGCTGTTATGGAGCTGGCCTAGCATGCGTGAGTACACGAGTTCAGACCCCAGCACCACGTACACAATGAAGTCTCGGAGCGATGAGAGCTGCGTGAAAAACTAAATAAAAATCGCTTCTCTCTCTCTCTCTCTCTCTCACTGTCCTTCTCTCTTAAAAAAGAAAAAATCAGTAGGAAAGAGACACAACTACATCAATGTTTATAGCAGCTCAATTTACAATACCCAAACTATGGAACCAACCCATATGTCCCTCGCTGGATGAATGGATTAAAAAACCGTGGTTTATATACCACAGTTTTTGTATATATGTATATAGATACACATTGTGTGTCTATATACATAAATATGTAATGTATGTGTGTATGTGTATACACATTGTGTATATATATACACAATGGAGTTCTACTCTGCTATCAGAACAATATCCTGGCATTTGCAGACAAATGCATGGAGATGGGAGAAGCTATGCTGAATGAAATATTTGAAACTCAGAGAGTTAAGGGCCAAATGCTTTCTCTCATATGTGGAAGGTAGAGTAAAATCTAAGACAGGATGAAAGTTAGCTACGTTTAAATAATAAACTCAACATTGTTGGAAGTTCACAGACTGGGGGGACCATAACTATTCAGGTGGGCGGAGGGAGAAGGGAGGAAGGCCGAGAGGAGAGGGATGGATTTGGGGGAGTTATCAATGCAACTGGGAACTGTGACTCCCGTGAGAAGCCCAAATATACACAGGCAGGCAGAGAAACTCAGAATCTATTTCAGAAATGAATATACACGTATATGCTTATTTCTATCTACAACATGGGGGTATTGCAGAAGAGACATGAGAGTGGGCAGTGGACGAAGGTGGAGATCCTGGACTAGATCGGCCTTAACTTACTTTGTCAACATCCATGTATGCATGGATATGTAACAACAACTCCCTCCAGTTTGTAAGACTATGTTGAACAAATTTAAAAAATTAAAAAAGAATCAGTAGGAAAAAAAGAAAAGAACCAACATTGCATTTATGTAGGGATAATTCTTCACCTACTAGGCCTCACTTTAGATCAGATTAAAATGCAAAAATAAGATACTTTGAGGAGAAATTAGGTCCCCAAACAATGACACCTTGAAGATAACAGCTGAAAAATAGATGGAATACCCTACCGATTTTAACTAAGTTGACAACCATGAAAATGCAACCGGGAACGGTCGACTCCTGGGAGAAGCCCAACTTCACACAGGCAGGCAGAGAAGCCACTTAGTTTGGAAATCAAGTGAATCTCTAAACAGCACACTGGGTCTGAATAAGTGTTGTTTCCTCAAAGACTAATCAGAATGATGAAGGAGGCTGGCTCCTTATCTACAGGTGTTCTACAGGTTACAAGGAATGGAAAATAATATACTTTATTATGAATTTGAATCCACTTATATATTTAATGCTTCTAATAAAGCTAGTTTTAAAACGTGGTTTGTCTTATAGACCTTCATATCCAAATTCCCATCCTGGTGCAATAATGGGAGAAATTTTCAGTTAGTTGAGCCACCAACCTGGTTTCAAAGCATCTCTCTGTAGTCTTCTTGACGCCCTTGCCCCTCAACATCAATGTGCTTCTTAAGATGACACAGGCTGAGCACCTAATCCAACAAACTGAAATGGGAAATGTTCCAAGTCTGAAATTTGGAGCCACTATGGTGCCAGAGGTGGACAGCTTCACACCTGACCTCACGTGACGGGTGTGGACAAAGTGCAGGTGCACTAAGAGTACTGTAAAATAATACCTTCGGGCTGTGTGCATTTGGTGTATACGAAACATACTCAATTTCATGGTGAAACTTGGATGTAATACCCAAGATATCTCATTACATGTCACCAATCTGTCAAAGTGTGAAAAATCCAACATCTGAAACTTCTATGGCCCCAAGCATTTGGGAAAAGGGATGGCCAACCTGTGGCAATTTCTCTTTGAAGGACAAGTGTCCTATTCTGGTCCAGTTGTTGAGGTGAGGCTCCTACACCAGCCAGGGGATGTAAGGTGATGTTTAACGAAGCAGTAAACTCCCCTGACCCAGACGACTCAATGAGCAGCTGGCCTGGGTCTGTCAAGTCGAGCAATTTCATCCTGCAGACGCATTTTAATCCCGTAACAGTTCATCACAGCACTTGCCGGAAGGCGTCCAGGAGAGGCAAAGTCTTCCCACCAGACTAGCTCTAGCGGTGTCTGCGTGGAGTCAGTGTCAGTACAATCGATGGATGGCAGGCTGCGCGGCTGCAGCAAGTGCAGCTGGCACGGGAAGCCCTGGGGCAGCTCTGCAGGAGTCAGCACTTTCGCCCATTGGAGCCAAAGGACAATGTTGGCTCAAAGCCAACCCGAACTGGTGTTGTATTTTTACGACACTTTCACAAGACAGATGAAATACATTTCATTATTTTATAAGCACATCTTATTTCCAGTTTCATATAGTGTTAGCGCTGGCCACCAAGAATTTTTTGTTCTGGTTAACGATGAGATATTAAAGTACACACTTGTGCACTCCCGTGCACACATGCATACACACACACACACACACACACACACATGCATGCATGCATCCATGCACACGCACGCAGAGAGGAGATGAGAGTTTGTTACCACTTAGAGTCTTCAGACAAATGTGTTCTAGTGCTAACGATGACTTTGTAATGGCTCTACATATTCCCACTACTTGCCAAGGTGAGTGGAAGCAGATAGCATTCCTAAATAGCAATTTTGCATAAGAAAGGAAATAATTAGTCTAATATATTATGTCATATATTTATTGTAAAATCTGGGGATTTTTTTTAACAAGCTGAAGCAACAGAATATCAGTTCACATGGAAATTTGTTAATTGTTCATGGATTAGGAGATTTGAACTTTTTAAGGAATGAAGTTTGGGTTATACTATGTAATTACAAGAAATAAGCTGCCAATAAATTTCAGAAGTTATACTTTGATAAAAAGAAAATGAAGTAAAGTCCAAGGAAAAATGTTGCAGTAGAAAAGTTTCATAGTGCTCAAATGAAATTATTATTTAATTTCTTATTTGTTGATGATTTATGAAGATTCAGTGTTAAAATAAATAGCTGCTCACTGCCCAGACAGTTGAAACTCGCAGCTGGAATTAATTCATAGATGGTGCCTGCTTTAGTCGGTGTTTTCCTTGCTGTGAACAATTTTAGAAAGAAAAATTTACTTTAGGGCTCACAGATTCAGAGTCTTAGTGCATGGAAGGTCGGCTCCATTCCTGGGGGCACCAGAGAGCTCAGGGTGTCCCATCTGGAAGCAGAGCAGAGTGAGACTCCACTCCAGATACAGAATCTATTCCTCCAGACATGACCCTAAGACTACTCCTCCAGCTGCACCCTGCCAGCCCACAGTTGCCCTCACTGATTCGATCAAGGCTCTCAGAACCCAATCATGTCACCTCGGTCTCCCGAATCATCACACCTGAGCTGTAGGCGACACTCACCTTCAAACCATAACAGTGCCTCTCCCATTGTATAACCCAGCAGAAATGTTACCTCTAAAACTAACAAAGGGATAGTAAGAGAGAAAATAAATAATAATTTATTATAAATCAAGGATATATATACATGCAAAGTTCTTAATTACTCACCAGAATGAGTTTTCCAATTGATCACTGATTCAAAGCAGTGACATTTTGAGAAAGTTTTATTCTAAATGTGGAACATTCTTTTCCTTCCAATGTGTGAACACATTAATATAAATTCTGTGTCTATGAAAATCATTCGGAATTAATACATACGTTCACCTTGTGGATTTTCATCGTGAATAGTTGTTTGTAATTTCGTCAATCTCAGTTATTACATTCTATTGTGCATGGGGCCCCTTTACTTGAATTTTGAAAAAGTTTTAAAATGTGTTTATTGTAACTAAAAGTACTATTATTTTAGTTTTCATAACTCTATATCTGCTAGCTGCCTAGTGCTAAAACAGGCTGGGTCTCTCATCATAAAATGAAGGACACAGACGTTAATACCAGAAGCGGAAGACACATCTGCTCATCCCTCACATGCAGGAGGACACTGATTCTGAAAAAGGGGCACAACCAGCGTGAGGTTGTGCTGGGAAACAGGGACCGCGCTGCAGCTCCCCAGCAAGGCTCGACGCATTAGGTAATGCAGCACAGCATCCACGCTGGACCGCACAGGCTCTTGCAGCACAGAAACACACACACTGCGTGCTCCGCAGGCCTGACCCCGAGCCGGGGTACCTAGAATCAAAAGCAGTTCCGACACTGCAAGAATGAAGTGAAACTGATAAAATGCCACCTCACTCACAGATGAAAGCAGATGTAACCATGACTCTGAACAGTACCAATTCCTGTGTCACCAGCACTCTCGGCAGTAGCACACGATGGCATTGCCAATGTGACACAGATGCTCTGCCTTTCCCATCCGTGTCAACATGCTGGGGAAAATGCCACTCATACCCACCCAGGGACACTGCACGTTGAGGAAAGCAGCCTTCTGCAGGGGATATTCTTCTACCGTGTAGAATATAGTCTTCCAAGAGGAAAGTGCAGTTACCAAGAACCAAAGTCCTTCTGGAAGCCAAGCATTCCAGGAAAGATGCACATGAGAATTAATCATCCACCATCTGGTAGGCCTGGTTACTTGGGAGGCTGAGGGACAAGGATCACAAATTGGAGGCCTCCATGGAAATCTTAGTGAAGCTCTCAGCATCCAAGCAGCCCCCTGCCTCAAAATTAAAAATAAATAGGGCTGGGTGCGTAGATCAGTGGCAATTCACCCCCTGGTCCCATCCCCAAGACTGAAAACAAAAAAGAAAAAAAGAAAAGAAATTGACCTGTTGAATAACCTTGCAGCCTCCAGGTGCATGCTATTCAATACAGCTCCCACCCCACGTGTGAAAACCACGCATAGAATTTTTTTATTTTATTTTTTTAAGAAAGAGGGACAGTGAGAGAGAAAAACAACTTTAGTTAGTTTTCCATGTGGCCTTTGTTGCTACAACACTCAGTTGTGTATGTGGTGCTGGGGTTCGAACTCAGGTCCTCAGGCATGCTAGGCAAGCGCCATAACCACTGAGCCACCATTCCAGCCCCTATGCATAGAATTTTAATTCCCACTTCAAATTTAAAGCAATAACACAACACCACTATTTAAATCTATGCCATTTTTTTCTTTTTTTATTGGTGCATACTAATCATACAGAACGCTGGGTTTCGTTATGGTTTACCAGCACACGCATAAACAAAACACTACTTCACCAACTCTATTACAACCAAGCTGACCTTTTAGCTGGAACCCGGAGTTTTAAAGGGTGGTGCTGCATTTATAATGGCTTCATAAATCTTGCCAATTTTCAAGAAGAAAGAAATATTTGGGGAGAAAATGAAGCCTGTCTGAATCAGTTGCAAAATACCAAGAAAACAAAGACATAAATAAAACCTCAAAATGGGAACAAGGAAGCTTTATTCTAGAAAGTGCCGGAGCATTGCTTAGGGACTGGGGCTAAGAAGACGGGAATTGGCGAAGATGGTGTTGAGGACTTGCTGATGAGGCCACTGTTTCTAACAGAAGTGGCAATGTATGGGAGGTGGCGTCTCCGGAGTGCAGACAGGGGGTCTAGGGCTCACACCATAAGAGGCTGCTGCCCTCACCGCCCCCCAGCGTCCCCCATGCTAGTTTTTCAGCTCCAGGACTGAGGAATGCAGGAACAGGTCACTCCTCACCCTCAGGCCTAACCATCTTGTCCCGCCTCCAGTGTATCTTTTCAGCAAAATGAGGGTTTTTCCCCTACGCACCCTGTGCCAGCAATGACATTCACCCATGGGATCCATTTTAAGCTCCTCGAAAGCAATCGCCAAATTCATGAAGACATGAGATTAATCAAATGCAAATTTCAAGGGGGGGTCAGCCTGGGAGTGGGTGTCCTCTTCCCCCAGGGGTCAGGCCATTCAGGACCTTGAGGAGGGAAACCTCTCAAAATCCTGTGGCCGCACCCAGACCTGTGAAGCCACTCTATAGGAAGTCACCTGCAGGGTGATCCCAGCCAGAGCACCGCCTGGGCAGGATGCTCCCCCCTCCGCAAGGGGTCCCAGCTTCTGGCATCCAGGGCTCCGGGCCAGGGTACCGAGCAGCTCTGCTGCCCAGTGCCCCTCCAGGATTGGGACCAAGTCCCTGGAAGACTCACTCCAAGTCCACTGAAATCCACAGGTGAGAGGCAGACTCAGCGAAGCGCAAGCCAATCGGGAAACCTGAGTTACTTCACCAGAGTAATAAAATATGCATGAGAACAGAGCACCCAGAAAGTCTAAAATCAAACCAGGTAGCAGGTTAGTTAGCACTCAGTAGCAAGAAATCTACCAATTGGCAAAAGTACCATAAATTATTTGTGGAATACACAGAATTTGTTTTCTTTTACTTCTTTTAGCAACTAACGTTTGGCCAAAACTCAACTTTGCCTTTGTCGTATACAGCGTGATTACCTGCATATCACATTCATAATCTTGGAAATGGATTTCAGGAAGAGATTTTATGCTTTTAATAAACACCTAGCACATACCAAGGGAGGAAGGGTCGAGGATTTCCACTGACCTCTTCTCCTTCTTGACTTTAAATTGCATGGGTAAGGGTGTAATATTGACAATACTCGGAGCACCCTATGTGGGAAAGCAGTTCTAATTTGTGGAAAACATGTTGAGACCACAGAATCTGAAGCAGTCGGGTCAGCCTTTGCTGAGCTGATCCTACTGTGCAGTCGATCACACGTGTGCACTGCTAGTACCCGTGTTGTCCTATGGTGACCCTGTAAATCCAGCTATGATAATCCAATCACCTTGGATGCAGATGGTGTCTGGCCTTATACACTATACAAACTAATTAAATTTAAGGTAATAAAAACATGAGAAAGTAACACATCTGAATCAAGTTTCAATATCTCTTTTATGTCAATGAATTCACTTGTTAAAATTGAAAGACTGAATTAAAAACAAAAGGCTGAACCTCCAAAACCAAAATGGACAGAAATTTCCCAGTAAAACATTCACAAAAAGAAAGCTGAGCAGGGCTTCTGCAGGGGCACGTGTTAACCAAGACCCAGGGAACTGGCTGACGATGAAGGGTACAGGCTTGCAGAGGGTTTGAGCACAAGTATTTAAGCACTGGAGAGCCGCCTACACCATCTACTTCATTCCAGACACGCAGTTCAGAAACCAGAGCAAGCTGCTGCTCTGTTTTTCCTGGGAAAGGGAGGAAATGCGTGAGGGTGAAAGCAACATCATTGATAAGCTTAAGCCGATAGGTATTTAGTAAAATTTACCTCGATGAGGAACACATTCTGATTTTATGTAATAGTAAACACTGTAAGCAAAGCTGATGACAAAGTGAAGAATAATGAACTCTAAAATCTAAACAGAATTTAGACAGCATTTTCTGATCCTAGGAAATAAAATTGTGAAATGATAATAAAAATAGAAGAAAAATAAAAGTGATTATCTGGAAGTTTTAAAACCCTAATAAACAACATTTAGACTGAAGAAGATACAGAAAAACCTGACAATAAAACCTCTGTAGAACAAAGAATATTGAATGTGACAAAGATATATTTACAGGAAAACCCATGTGATAACCAACTATACAAATAAATAAAGAAGTTTTTATTTTAAACTGTGTTTATCTGTAACACAAAAGAGGTTTTTATTTGTTTGTTTTCTAAGACAAACAGCATCGAAATAAAAAAATTAGAAGCAATCAGAAAAACTACAAAGGAAAGAAACACAAATTAGGCATGAAAAAAAGAACAATATCATGATCAGCTACCAATGGGAATAATTATTTTTAAAACTTAGCACAAGCAAGAAAATTAGAGCTGCAAAGTAGATTTTGAAATAGGTCCATGTGAAAAGGATTACTTCATGTGAAATTGCTGTATCAAATTTCTCTCACAAACACAGGAATCTAAGGTAAACATTGAGCACTGAGGAAATTTTCAGCTCATGTCCTTTCTTGAGAAATTAGATGCAAATATTTTCACGTGAAAATCATTTCAAACTTCCAACGGCAAATCATCGTACTCCCGATTTGACCATTTCATACCTTACGGAAAAGAAACTCTTAATAGCTCTTTCGGAAAAGAAGCCAGTTCACGCAACATTGCAGATCAATCGAATACCATGTAGGATTGCTTAGGAAAATGTGAATTAAAATAGGGTGAAATTTAGTAATATTTAAGATAAATTCACTGTGGCTAAGTGAGCTTGATTACTGAAATTCAGTAATGCATTACTTTTAGAGTATTGGTTAATATGGTATTTTTATTATTAGGTCAAAAGAGATATTGCAAATGGCAACAATAGATGTGTAAGGCATTTGAGAAAATTATTCTTTGCATATTTTCTGGTGGTGCATTATAGTGGCACATAGTGGGGATTTGTGGGTATGCATTCATACGTGCACCCTATGCAGCAATACCGTTTGCCCAACACGCCTCCCCAGCACTCCCCTCCTTCCCTATCTCCCAGCACTCCCCTCCTTCCCTATCTCCCACCCTGCGAGCCCGTTCCTCTACTGGCCTCCCTTTGATTTCCATGAGATCCCTCCCATGAAAACTTCTTACACATCAGGAGCAACAAGTAAAAAAAATACACAGACCGCACACAGACACACCGAGTTATATGTAGTTACCAACATGGTTGGTGGCAATGGAAGTATTCTTAGTGACAGTTGACTCAAGGCAAGACTATTCATCATCACCATATCATTTAACATAGTTCTTATTGCACTAATGAACAGAATTAATAACAGGAATAAACAACATGTAACTAACTAAAGAAAACAAATTGTATTTTTACAAGTACATATTTGTAATTAAATGGTATGTATTGTATATAGGTTCTATTCTATTCTACTCTATTCTATTCTATTCTATTCTATTATTATATTCCTCCAAGGAATCCAAGAGAATCAATCAAAAACTATTACAAACTTTTAGAGAAATAGGTAATAAGTTAAAAAATTATATTAAATCCATGTTTTTCAATACACTTAGGATGACATCAGGAAATATATTAATATAAAAACTATGTTGGACTTTAAAAGCTCAAGAAAACCATTTTCATACAACGTTTACTCCCATTTTTCCAATCACTGAAATGTCAACTAAGTGCCACTGGTTTCTTTCTAGCTTTCCCAGAGCTACCTGGACCTGTCATTGCGGAGTGAGTGGTGTGCATAGCCTGGGGGACCAGGGGTAAACCGGTCACACCCAGCACACTATCAGCCCAGATGTGCATTGCCTGTACTCTTCAAAGCACTTTCTTTCCAAACACATCCTCTGTCAAGACTCTTAGTGTACCGATGTGTTTATTCACAGCCCAGCCTCTAGTTCGCTCCTGTGTCAGGTGGCCTCTGAAATTGGAGACACACAGAATCAGTGAAGCCCCGCCCGAGGATGACATATGCAAATAAATGTGTGCATTATCTCACACTTGTGACCTCACTCTGAACCATGTGTGCATCGTGTGTGTGTCTGAAAAGAGTGAGACGGACCAGTTTGGATTGAAGAGGAAAATTGTTCCAGACATGGTAGAGTGACAACATAAAGAAGCTATTATTATTTTGTACATAATTCAAAAGACAGAAGATGGATGCTCTTAAGAATAGAGGCAGGTGATGGCAGGAGGCCCAAGGTGGGAAAGGGCCAGGCACGTGGACGTCTGCCGCTATGCGGGCAGGGTGCAGGAGCACAGGAACAGCCAAGTACACTTCCTCCCAGGTGGCCAGCCGTGGACGTGACCAGATGCTCAGCCTCCTGCTGCACGCTTGTGCTGCTTCCTGTAATAATTGGAGCCCGTTGTTCTTCCTTTAGACTTAACATCCTATTTGCGATTTTAAATTTTTTAATCATGTGCTGGCTTATTACGCTGCTATACAATGTTTTACCCTCAGAGCCACACAACAAATTTTCAACTAACAAATCGTCCAACATTTGCTAAATCAACACATCTTCGAGTTGGAGGAATCCTTCGAGTTATCCAATAACTAAAAAAACACTTGTCAGATCTTTGTCACGAGTTAGGAGCAACGAGGCTTTAGCAATAGGGAATGAGAACATGCGGTGCTGTCCAGACAGCCCCTTCTGATAAGGGACAGCTGCCCAGGCAGCGACAGGGGCATCAGGGCGTGGCATGGACCCAGGAGACACCTCTGCAGCAAGGAGTGCAGATACGCCCAGGGCGCACACCCCGGGAATTGTCCCCCAGACCTGCCACTCCCTTCCAACACAGGAAGCCAAGCCCTCAACAAGCACGTTGGGCTTGGACGTGGCTGCTGCTTCAGCTCTTCTGCTGATTGTCCTCACGTGTGATGCTCTTGTTCCTACAGTCTCCCAAGAGAAGTTTTAAGTCAGTGTTCTAAATCAGTGGAGAGACGAGGGCACAAAACTTGAGGGTCTGCCTGAGCCAGGAGGCCACAAAGAGCTGGTTGCCTGCCAGAGTCTTGCTGTTCACTTTCCCTTCAGTAACTGAACCCTATTGGGGACAAGAGTAGCAATTTCCCAGTGCAAATGGCTTTAGACCCCTACGGAAAGTGTGGCTGTGGGGTGAGGTCCTGTGGCCTGGAGTCACCATGTTGGCCATCTCTGTGCCTAGACTGGATGGAGAGCTCTAGCATCTGATTTGTCAACTGCAAAGTGACCTAGAAGACAGAAACCGGAGCCAACGATGGAGGAGCAACCACAGTCCCATCCAGGGCACAGACGACCTGTGCGCCTGCCCATCAGATGGAGCTGCGGGAGGGCCACCGAGCAGTGCATTACAGTGAGCCTTCATCAGGGATGTGTGCAGGCACCCTCTGCACCCACACGCCCATGTGTCACCTGCACTCTAAGAAGGGAGAATCAGGGAAAGGAGGAAGTAAGGGGAACCTTCCGTTTTCATAAGTTTCCCACGCAAACTGATAAGCTGCTTTGGTGGCATTTGCCAGAGAAGTTTGGGAGCAAACATGACCTCCCATGAAATCCCAAAAGATTGTGCTGATAGGAAAAGTGCTGGGGAGAAAACCATGGACTAAGAATTCTGCATTTCCCTGCGTGTCCTGAATCCCGGCCCTCCCAGTGACTTCAGTGTGCAACCAGGTACAGTCGGGGGACCTCCAATACAGATGACTCCTGCAATTCCAGAGAGAGTGTGCAAGCCACGCAGCCACGGTTGTCACACAAGCCAGCAAGTGAATTCAGTGTGGGGCCAGGTCCCATCACGTAAGCACACTTCCTCTAGCAGAAAGCAGTTACCCCAAAGGTCATGATCGTATTCCCGTGTCTAACACAGAAAAAGCATCTCTGAACCCCAGAAGGAGGAACAAAGGAACGGCAACCCTAGAAAGAAAGACAGGGGTTCAGCTGAGAATCAAAACCTGTCCTGTCCCTATCACTTCCATAACGACTGCACAGGGGCCCTGGCTGGCAGCGTCTCCTTCTGGACACAGCTGTGTCCCCTTCTGGACACAGCTGTGTCCCCAAGGTCCCTGTGCCAGCACAGGCGAAGTGCACCTGCCAGCTGCCAGGGAAGCCATAGGACATGTGGTGCTGTCCCACGTGGAAGAGAATTGTCCCTAAAAGGCTTACACAGGTCACATTAAGATCTCTGCTCAGCTACGAGGACTACGACCTTGGAATCAACGATCTTCCCCAGACAACAGCCACTGCCACAGGGAAGGACTTCCCATCAGGCGTCCTCATCCGAGTGAGAACACGGGGTCTTCTCATGAGGAAAAAATGAATGACAAAAACCTGCTGTTCCACCTCTCCCGGCGACGAGCAGCGCAGCCTCTCAAAGTGTCCTCAGGATTCCAACAGCGTCCGCAAGGGAAGCAGAGGCTCAGAACTGAACCAGTCACCCAGCAAAACGTCTGAGCACTTTTCACGTTGTCCTCCGTCAGGTCTTAGCTGCAAGCAGGTGAGTGTCCCCACCTCTGAAAGGACCCAGGATGCTTCTGCTGTTCACCCGGCTGGCTTCATGGTGGGGAAATTCCTCCACGTCTTGGGGAGACATTACCCCAGGACTAAAATGGAATCGTGTGTGTGTGTGTGTGTGTGTGCACGCGCGTGTGCACAAGTGTACTCACGCCGAGCGTTTGTCCTGATTCTGTTCCTCTGGTGATCACAACATTGCTGAGCCCAGAACAAGCTGCCCCTCTTCCCGTGACTGAGACAACCAGCTGCCCCAGTGTGTGACCCACACCAGGCTGGCAACCACTCTGAGTGGAGGAAGGGGGAGCGTGTCCAGGGCGAAGAAAGCCACCCCAGTGTCTCATGCCCAGTCCCCGAGATTGAGGACCTTATATTTGTGACAACTGCACAATGCCAATGCTTTCTACGTGTAATTGAGATGGCAACACTTTTTTATTTTATTTATTTATTTTTTGTGGTACCAGGGACCGAAACCAGGACCTCACACATGTGGGACAAAAGCCCTACCACTGAGCTACTGCCCAGCCCGCAATTTCCCTTTTCAAAATCGTGCTTCTGGGCCACACGTAGAATTCAGTATCCAGGGCACCACGTGACACTCTCTGCTGTCCTTCAAAGCAAGTGAGGGCGCCCGTGTGATCTGAGATTCCTCCTGGAGGGCGGAGGCACTGGGAAATCAGGATCGGGAGAAATCAGGCCTTTATTTGTGCTTTGACTGAAGTGTGCGATGTACTCCTTTGTGCTTACACTAATGCGTGTGTAAAATTGGTGTGTTTCTACAGCTTACAAATGTTCTGAACAACACAAAGCCTTATTCTTAAATTATTAATATAACCGGATAATTTCCTCAAAATCATAAAATATTAAAACTAAATGTGATCATAAAGGTTACCTAATTCAGCCTGTTTATTTTTTTCTGTTAAAAGCAAAAATGTAAGGGGAGCTATCCCAAATAACTGTAGCACAAAGTGATTTTTTATTAATGGAGAATGATGGTGCAGTTTTAAAATTTATTTTTAAGTTGTATTTAATAACGTGATTTATTTGAGAGGAGAGTTGTTTAATTGCTTCACTGTGGGTTGCATAAATCACTGGTTACATTTCGTAATTCAAATGTAGATTTCATTACTTTAAAAAAAGTCCTGAAGGGGGCTTGGAGGAACTGGGAAGTTCTTGCAGGTCACGGGCAAACAGAGGAGCAGATGGAAGATCGCTGTGGCCTCCCTTCTTGTACATTGCAGTAGATCATTTTCCACTTCATTTAGATCTGTGCTGATACAATGTGGGGAGAGTACTAAGAGTAATGAATCCAGCAACAGTAACGGTGTCCGGGGCTCAAGCGAGGCTGGGTGTGGGCCTTTCCCTGTCACCCTGACTGCGAGACCAAGACCCTCCGTCGTCCAGGGCAGCTTCAGAGCCTTCCAAAGGCTCAGTGCTGGACAGAGGCTCTGCAGGGGAGGTGGCAGTGAGCTGGGCACGGTGCAAACCCGCCAGGCGGATCCCCACCTCCAGTCCTTGCCCGTTCCTTTGACAATTTTGAACACTTTGAGATAATTTCTCACGACCTCTTCCTTCTGAGGAAGCTGTATTCCTTCTCTTTTCCCTGAACTGCACATTGCTGGTCTTTTAAAATACCCGGTGCGCTGCGTTTGTGTGACCAGCAAATGCACAGTCGGATGGGAGTGTGACGGAGTCCGCGCTCCTTGATTTCCATATTCTCTCCTTGTCCTCGGTTATTTTGGGTCCACTACTTTGTGTCGGTTGCCCTATCCGTACCTGACCTGTTGGATCATTTATCTTAGTCAACAAAAGACCATCGGAAAGCATCAAGCACCTTCAAAAACGAATGGGGAAAGAGAAAAGCCAGGCCCAGTCCCACGGCGCTGCCCTGCAGGCCCCACCCTGGGTCGCTGCGGGCAGCTCTGCACTCGGCTGCCTGGAAATTCAGACTGAGATCCTGAAGCAGGGTTGCTAAAGAAGCTGAGGGCTGTGCGTCTGTCACGCACCCGTGAAATGCTCCATCCCGCGGGTCTACAACTCCGGAGCGTTGCGCACAATTTCATGATTGCATCTGTTTGTGGCTGGCAGCTTCTTTTCTCCACCATCAAGAGTTTTATTTTTACCTTGAATACTGTTTTTAACAGTGATATTGTCACCGTAACTGTTCTTTGCTATTTTCCCGACATAGATTTTTCAGCCCTTAATTTTTTATTTATTTTTAAATAGTATTTTCCGTGAAGTGCTCCTGTTCTTGGTAGCACAGCTTCGCTTTTGTTTCAGATGTTTGAAGTGCATCACATTTTATCAGATAAAGAAAATGCAATTTAATTTCCCCAAATTTTATTAAAAATGTTCTTTGTCCTAAGATATCTCGTTGCAAAGATGGAATCTCACACTACAGCAATGAATTTTGATGTAAAAACAAACTTTGAACCAGTCTGAGTTATTTTTGCAGTTTTTTTATTATTGTGGTAAACACGTAGCAGTTTATCTCAGTAATCATGCTTTGGTGTACAGGACGGCAGTACCAACAATGTTTACAACCTTGTGCAGCAAACACAGGTTTTCAGCTTGAAAAACTAAAACACTGTATCCTTTGAACAATCACTCTCCTTACTGCCTCCCCTAGCCATTTGCTACCACCCCTCGACTTTCCGGTTACCTCGTGTAAATGGGCTCAGACAGTATTGTCTTTCTGTAACTAGCTTGCTCCCTAAGCATAATGTCCTCAAGATTCATCTGTGTAATAGCATGGCAGGATTTCCTTTTTCAAGGTTGAATACTATTCCATCGTCTGTTTTCTTTATCTGTGCGGTGGGCACAGTGGGGCATAGTGGGCCCCTCCATGAGTCAACAGGAAGCCCCGGAGGGCGCTGGAGGCAGGGCAGATTCGCATCACATTCGGGCTCCTTGTTTCCATGCTTCCCCCGGGTATGCGCTTTGTTACGGCTTCTGAATGACTGAGACACAAGGGTTCTGGAGGGGCCAAGGTGTCATGGAGGGACAACCCCAAGGACATTGTTCACCTGTTCAGACAAAGAGCTGTGACTCTGAGAGGGCAGTCACAGGTGACTCACCTTGCTAACCCACACTGGAACCCGGCCTGAGACCTTGGCAGGGTCTATGCCTTGGAAGTTGTTTCGCTTCTTGAGTCATCTGCGGAAGATGAGCAATGGAAGAGTAAGGGCAGAAAGAGAAGGAAGAGGAGTATTGCAAAACCAGAATAGAATGTCCCTGGAACCCATGGAGGGCGAGGAGCTGAAGTAGGTTGAACGCTTGTCTGTGCCACCCAGGTGTGCTGTAGGCTGTGCCTGCACTTGGATTGGTCTGTTGTTGGGCCAAGGGTGGACGGGGACTGCTGGCTTTGAGGGAGGACCCAGAGACAAAGGCCAAGCTCATCATCCTCCCAGGGTGTGCCAGTCACCAACATCACATCCAGTGCCAACCTCGAGCCCCGGTGCAGGTAGCCTTTGTCAAGTTTCCCCGAAATGGAAGTCCTCCCTTTCCACGCAGCGCTGTTTGGAAGGAAGTCCTGGGCACAGCCCCCACCCAGGGACGAGGAGCTACCCAGTCTCCTGCAGGGAGGACTGCATGGTATTCCAGGAATTGTTCTGTGGAAGTTCCATCCACTGCTTCACATTTATTTGTTCAGTTCAGACTTGTGGATAGATTTTAAATTTGGGTCACACTTCAATTCCATCACTTGTTAAATTTGGTTTTGTTCTGATCGCTCCTTCTTTGACTCGGGAGCTAATCTAATTGGTTGTGTCCCTATGGTAGGAGAAATTTTTCTCTTTTTTAATGTGCCCTGGATTTTGACACTACCAGGTGCTCCACGGCATCTTGTATATCTTGTGCACCAATCTGGAATCATCTATTTCTATAGGAAGCCCTGGCTCTCTTCCTTGGAGAATGGCATTAGAAGCTAATGGCTGTGCACCAGCTCTGCTTTCTAAGCTTGGGAGTCATTGCTCTTAAGC